>VIAB01037689.1:13370-25005 GCA_009801035.1 Oophaga pumilio
CCTGGTACCATGTTCGACTCACTATGATCTGCTATCCTCTCCATATTTTGACCTTGGATGTTATTTGACTACAACTTTGTCTCTTCCATCTGTTTACGATGTACCCTCCTGGCTATTGACCTCAAACTCCTGATTATCCCAACTCACAGCTTGAGAAGTAACTCAGTGTCACACGGTTCCCCTGAACAAGTGGGGACCATCTGAATCTCATCCCTGATTAAAGTGAATGCTCTTCCTTCTTTAGCGAGCTTTTCATTTAGAATGGTACTTGTATATATTTTGACTAAGATCAAGTCTAGCCTCAGCTTTAATCAGTGGCTATGACCATTGCTGCTAACCCCTTAGCGACATCACTTAATGGTTTGTCATATACTGAGTCTTCTCCTTCTCCTGAGTCTTTTGCTGGAAGATGATGGTAGCCATGAGTAGATCAAAACTCTACCAGCAGGTTGTTAACCTATAAGATGCCATTGTCAATCTCTGACAGCTTCATTAGCAGTGTGTGGCCAAATTTCTGATTTTTTTTTTACCACTTAGATGAAAAAATCTTTACATGTTAGATATCACTGTAATCATGCTGACCTGAAGGTTTATATTGCCATGTTATTTGTACAGGATAATAAACATTAAAAATAAAACCCCAAAACAATTTCAGAATCAATCTTTTTCACAATTTTGCTACTTTCCATTACATCACGTGATAAAATATAACGTGTCATTCAAAAGTACAACTCATAACTCTCATACTGCTATTGCGACAGAAAAGTTATGGCTCTGGGAAGAAGAGGAGGAAAAAACCAAAGCCGAAAAATGGAAATGCTCCAGTCGGGGAAGGTGTTAAATGATGGGTGCATTTATGCACTTTATGCACAGAGAAATGAAGCTTTTGGGCTATTGCAGGTTGGCTCATTGGCTACTCATTGGATTGCCGCACTTTCAATCTAAGTCATAGGTTGTGGTCAGTTTGTATGACAGCCCAAGGTGCAAAAGCTCCTCGGGAATGGCAACCATGGGGTGCATTGTCAATCATTTGAGCACATTCATCTCTACTTGTTAGGTTTTTGGCTCAGATGATATGAGAAATTTGTACAATTCTAGTCAGATTTCTTTTTTTCATTGTGTGTTCACTGTCTATAGTTCTTGCCCTTAGTACGTCCCTCCTGGCGATCTAGGTGTGTCTGTATATAGCTATCGGATACCCTACTTCTCAGCCACCACAATTCGCTCTTCAAGCAGACCAGAAATAGACATTTTGGCTCCTAGTGAATGCTAGGGTGGCTTTTATTAATCTTCCACAAGGGGAGGCCACTTGATTCCTGACCTGTGCTGTAGTCTTCTGGTCCTTAGAATCCATTAAGGCTTATTTGGTACTTTTCTCTTAGATCCCATCCTTTTTTTGGATAGTGTGCTAAACTTTTTGTTTGCACTTTGAAAAGAAAAAGTCACTTTCTCGTGCTTTCAATCCAAAAATTGTTATTTGACGCAAAGAATGTCTACCATTTTAAGACAATGTTTTTGTCAGACAGGAAAAGTCGCCTTAGATTTTGTCTACAAAGAATGAAGTAGAAATGTACATACTCTAGTTGTATTTTGCCAAACTGTCGAATCACCTCTTCAAACACGTATATTGCTCTTCCAATAAACAAAAAAAATAACATAAATGAGCTGATGATTCCAAGCCAGAACTTGATTTATAGTGCTAGTGTTGGATTGGATTAAGTGGAAAGCATTCTGGAATGATCTGCAATGATGAACGTAGACTGAATCTTTTAGGTGATTATGTCTACAACTCCCCCTCTCTGCCCCCTCCCTTCCTTTTCTGCTTCCCCCCACCCTCTACTCAAGTTAGAAACTTTTGGATAAAGAATGTGGGAGGCTTGTACTTCTTTATGCACCCAGTAGAAGACACTCCCCATGCCCAATTTGGGTGAAGCACTACCTTTTTTTTTTTTTTTTTTGCTCCCATCCCAGGGAACACAACTTTACTCCTTTCTTTTCTGTCCAGTCTCCACTAAACAAAAGAACCTCTGGACACTTTACCACTCTCCGGGACCTGAAGGTATATGCCGTACATACATATATGCATCTCTGTTTCATTCTCACTCTATGCAAAGGGGATAAAAAAAATCTGTCTTAAATCTCAAATATATTTTGAGGCATCTTGAAGATATTATAATTTGTGGATGTCTATTTTTAAGGCTAACTTATCTGCGAACACGTTCCAGTGTAAGCTACCCCCTATATATTAGACTATTGAGAGTTTTGCAACTTTTTCAAGCAATTATTGATATTCCTAAAGTAATAGTAAAATCTAAAACGGGATGTTGTCCAGCTCCAGATGTGAGTTGCTTGCTGCAGACAGAAGAGAACAGACTGTGATCAGAAAGAACTTCTCCTTGATGTGCAAGCAGGTTTCTAATGTGCAACCAACAGTAGTGTGATCTCTTCATCACACTGCTTCTCACTACATATGTGGGACAGCCATGCCGAGACTTTAAATTCCGTAGCGGGACAAGTGTAAAATTGCTTGTGTCACTTGGTGGTGTCTACGGTGTCACTTACATGTCACTTAGTGATCAGGGAATCAGGGCATAATTGTAATATGGACGCTTTTTTACTGAAAATTCTGATTTGTTCCATTCACCCTTTGAACCCTTTTGTGATATCCCATCTTCCTCGTACATATATGCACTGCAGGGGTTTTGAATTACTCTTCTGTATTGTTTTTTTAATCTTTCTATTTTTGTGACTTTTAGCACTTTTTATGATATATATGGTTTCTTCCAATGCATTCATTCACCCAATTCAAGAGAATGAGTGAAAGCAGCAGCACAATTTTTGTGCTCTTTCTATCTATCCATCTATCTACAAGCAAAAGAATACAGCAGCACTCCGTAAGCACTAAGATGTATGCAAACAAAGAATATATGAAATGTGGACTGCATTACAACCATATAATGTAATCTTACAAAATCTATCTATCTAGAGGAAGGTTCTCATTGTTAGATCGAAATGTCACCACATTAGGCAATTAAAAACTAGAGTTGAGCGCATAAGTTCGGAATCAGTTGCCGAATCCGAATTTGCCATATTCGTACCATATTGGTACCCTATTCGTGCCGAATTTTTGTTTGATGATCGGTTCTGAACATATTTGTTCATTTCTACTTCCATTGACTCCAATGTCATTCGGCTGTGTTCGGCGAATATTGCAAATACAATATTTGCCAACTAACATAATCGGAATCGAATTTTGAAAAATTCGCTCAACTCTGTTAAAAACCACATTTTTCACTCTTTTTGTTGCTCTGCCTCAAGTTGTTCTTCATATCTGGATGTTTTGGTTGTTACTAGGGAGGCTTTGCAACTTCATTATTCTGGTGCTGCTCTAGTTTTTCCATTTCAATCTATCTATCTATATATCTACAAGCAAAAAGAATACAGCAGCACTCTGTAAGCACTAAGATGTATGGAAACAAGGAATATATGAAGTTTAGACTTCACTACTGCTGCATAGAATATTCTTACATCTATCTATCTATCTATCTATCTATCTATCTATCTATCTATCTCTTTATCTACCTATCTATTATCTATTATCTAACTATCTGTCTGTCTCATATCTATTATCTTTCTACCTATATATCTATCTATTTATCTATCTATCCTATTTATCTATCCCATATCCATCTCTCTATCCCATATCTGTCTATCTCATATCTATCTATTATCATCTATCTCATGTCTCTCTATCTATTATCTGCCTCATATCTATCTATCTCATATCTATTATCTATCTATCTAGCTATCTATATCTATATGTCTATCACTGTCCTGTAATAAAGACTTTTACTTTACTTAGTCCTGTAGATTTTTGCCATCTGTTAATTATGTGTAAATGCATATAACAATGTTCCATGGTAATACTTCCTTGGCCAAGTATTGATATGGTTTCTTATAAGTTCTGATTTGGTAACATATTTCCAATTATGCTTTTCACCGTTCTGTAGGTCCCTTTTGTTCATTCTGCTATCTTAAGTACTCAAGCTTCTTTTTTTATTAGAATAGAGCAGCATGAGATGTTCTATTGTTACAACACCATGCAGTAATTTTACATCATGCCGAAATCCCATGTTCCATTCCGGACAACCATTTGTATAATCTTTACTAGTTTGAATGAGATGATTTTCTTCTTTTTTTTTTCGAAAAGGGCGCGTTGCGTGTGATGGTAGTGAAGTTGAGATCTCGTTGCCGTTAGCAAGTGGAAAACTGGGCTGTCCCGCAGCTGTGAATTGTCTCAGAGCCATCCGGTTGGCTTCAAATGAATTGTGGCTGAAAGCTGCTAGATGTTGGGTTATGAAGGTTATATGTGCATTATGCAGATGAAATATATGAACCTAATTTGCAGAAATGAAGATAAATTCAATACAATTCATTCTAACACTTACCCTGATTCAAGGTTTCGTGCTGCTATTTTATACCTATTGTTGCTCATTCAGCCCTTCTATGAACTTATATATGTTGGTCCATAAAGGGATAATATCTATCTTCTGTACTAATGTGGTAAATGAGATTTTTAGCAGTTTATGGTATGCATGCTCTGTACCATACAGTAAGATTGTTGCAGTCTGTGGGAGATAATGTGGAACATATTTGCCTTCCATGATATTAGTTATATGAATTAGAATTGCAGCTCTGTGTATAAATTGTGCTCCTGTGTAATGGGAACAACAGATACTAAAATATCCAGAATAATATTAAAAAAAAATTAGTTCAATGTAAAATTTCGTACTGTTTATTGAATAGTTTAACTATTATGTTCATAGTAATTCCAGCTTGATCACTATGCCTATGCCATAATTGGATCACTTGCCATGTTGATGGCTTACATGATGATCCTCCCTTAATGCTATGGGTGGGGACAGTCCTGTGGGTTATACAAAAATGGCCGACTGATGAGTGAGGGGAAAAACTAGTCCATATGTTTGTCTAGAAAGGCAATACAGTATATAACTAAGAAAATGTCCTTAATTGTCTGCTAAATCCTCAAGATGGCATGCACTGAAACCATAGTCAATGAAATGGTCACTGTATTTTCAGACAAACTCAGTTGATAGATATGTACTAAATAGAAGATATGCAAATCACTTTATCCACAGTTTACGTTGCCTTACCCATGAGAAATCACTCCAAAGTGCTGGGTACTGGGTGTTTCTTTCTATCTAACTTGCTGTATAATGTTTCTTGCCAAGTCAAATTCACCTCTAGCAACACTGATGCTGAGAAACATTACAGGAAATAGGGGCAGGTCTTTGTTTCTTTACTCCTGCTCTCCTGTCTGTGTGTAACAGACATAACAGAGAGGCAAGCTTTTAGTTCAGGGTAGTCAAGGCATTGGAGGGGAAATACATGTTAGAAAGTAAGAGGAAGAAAGTTCTAGCACCTACTGTGCTGGCAGAATGCCGATGAGGACAAAGTTTCTACTCAAAAAGAGCGGCTTATAAGTTATGGAACATGATAATTGGGAAAGTTTATGGACATATTAGACTGCTTTTGCACTAAAGGCAATTTTAACGCAGGATAAAGCCAGATAATGCTTTTGAATAGGTTTAGTGTGAAAGGTCAGGTACGCTTATAAGCCATGAAGAAGAATGGCCAGGCTGTAGAAATTATATTTGAATATGTACATTTATATGCTTATAAAAGGCAAAATTTTCTCATACAACGAAATTAATCTTAGTACTAACTTAATTCTACACATCTAGATCAGCACTAGAGATGAGCGAACCTTTCAAGGTTCGGTTCGATTCACCAAACGTTTAGACGTTTGCTGAACATGTTCGCCAAACTGTTCAACAAATGTACCCGAACCTTATTAGCTTCAATAAGAGGCCAAACCAAAACGTATACATAACGCCATAAGAGGTGACTAAAAGCTCCCAAACAGGTAAAATTAGGAGCAGACACCATGAAAAGTGCCATGAATTGACCCACAGTAGAAATTTGCTATTGGCACAGCAGCAGTCAGCCATGGGCCGCGCATGAGGTATCAGGGTCAGGCTCAGCATTTACAGCTTGGAATTGAAGTTTAAATGAGGACCTGGTGGTTAAGGGAGCCATGTAAGCCTTCTTAGCTGAGAGACCTGATACCTCTTGCAACACCTCCAATTTGTTTATTTTTTTCCAGTCATACTCAAATGGCACAAAGATCAGTTTCATACTGTAATATTGGTAGAAAAATGTAAGGAAAGTAACACAGGTAGTTGACTGAAAGTAAGTGCAGGCCTGCCTGTCTGGGAACCCTACTTACACAGGCAACCCACCAGATGGAGAAGAAACTTGGAGTATCCACATTTTAAAAAATTATAGTCACACACCACTGAAGTGGCATCAATTTCCAGAGAGTAGAAACAGTATAATAGGCCTTTGATACACCTTCCACTACAGGCAACCCACCAGATGGAGACCCAACTTGGAGTCTCCACATTTAAAAAAAAATATTGTCACACACCACTAAAGTGGCACCAATTTCCACAGAGTAGAAACAATATAATAGGCCTCTGACACACCTTCCATTACAGGCAACCCACCAGATGGGTACCCAACTTGAAGTCTCCACATTTAAAAAAAATTGTTTGTATCATCAGCAGCAGTAGCAACATCAGGCACAGAAGCCACCACAAAGGTGGCACAGGCTGCAATAATGCGAGATCAATGCAGCACACTAAAAACTACCCCATCGTCTAGTCTGCCCAGTCTGCAACTGGGGTGTAAAAGTCATTGAAGATCCATGACTTGTTCATTTTGGTGAAAGTTAGTCAGTCTACACTTTCAGGGGACAGTCAGATGCGCTTATCCATCAGGCCCCACCAGCAGTGCTGAAGACACGTTCCGAGAGAACGCTGGCTGCCGGGAATTACATGACCTCCAAGGTATGACAGGCGAGCTCAGGCCACTCCTCCATTTTTGAAGACCAAAATGCAAAAGGGTCCAAACCCGCCCTGCTGGCATTGATATTAAGCTCCAAATACTCCTGCACCATCCTCTCCAGTCGTTCACAATGTGTCAGACTTGTACTCTGTTCTGCTGGTGCTCGGGCTGGTCTAAAAAATTTGTGAAACAACTCAAAGAAATTGCTTATGCCACATACACTGTTGCTGCTGCTAATGTTTTTGTGATGACGCCTTGACGTTTCCTGGGTTGGACATCTTGGAATTGGGGTTGGACGACACTGTGCGCTTCACTGCTGTATTGTAGATAACCATTCTAAAATTTTTCTGTTTTGATACTCCAGCATGTGCTCATCCCTTTTCAGAGGGGAAGCATCTGGCTAAATTTACTCTTGTACCGTGGATCTAACAGAGTGGCAACCCAGTAGTCAGCACTCTTTCTAATCCTAAGAATAGTGGCATCATTTTGAAGATAGTGCAAGAAGGCGATCATGCATCAATCCCTTCCATGAGGTCCAAGTACATGGTGTGTTGGTGGTGGGGTTACACTCAAGTTTGATTCCTCTATCACGTCCCGTCAACCATGAACAACAGAGAGGGGATCATTATCCTCTTCATCTCCTGACTGTTGCGAATCCATCACATCGTCCTCCTCCATTTGTTCCTCTGCTCCTGCACCTTCATTAACAGTTTGTATGGTACCATGAGCCTCCCTCGATCGCTATAAGTCACCCTCCCATGGCACCCGCCTGTGAGATGACAGTCCAGAAATTTGAGATATTGTTATCCCTTATGCATCCTCCTCTGCTTCCATCTCTTCCTCTGGGACCACCACCTCCTCACGCAGACTATTGAAAGTGTGTTTCAGCATGTACATGACCAGAATAGTGATGCTGATGATGGCACTGTCACCTCCAACCATCTTAGTAGCCATTTCAAAACTGTGCAGAAGGGTGCAGAGGTCCTTCATCTGTGCTCGCTCCAAAAGCATGATTTGTACCACGTCTGTACTGTGTTGGCCCATATATGCAAAAGGACATACTGCACCAGGGCTCGTCGCTGCTGCCACAGTCACTGCAACATGTGTAGAGTGGAATCCCACCATGTTGAAACATTGCAAATCAAATGGTTAACCGGTAGGCCAAAAGACCCCTGTATCGATGCAAGTTGATGATCTGTGGGGTGCGATCATCAGAAGTGAGCACACAGCGACCATGCTTTCTGCAGCAGAGCATCCAGGCCGGGATAGTAGCGGAGAAATTGCTGTACCATCAGGTTGAGGTTGCGAGCCATGCAAGGCACATGTATGAGGTTGCTCTGGATAGTGCCGCCACCAGGTTTGCACAGTTATAGTACAGAGCCTTCCCTGGCTCCAGGTTCAGTGAAGACAGCCATTGCTCTAACTCGGCCTGGATAGCTGTCCAAAACTCTTAAGTTGTGTGACTGTGATCTCCAAGGCATATTAATTTAAACACTGCCTAATTGCAGTGAGCCATGGCTGCGCAGTATGAGGGTGGGGGGATTCCATCTGCACTGTTGGAATGCGTCTCTGATTAAGGGAGAGGTTGAGGGCACAGGTGGAGGCTCTAGTGGAGGTGAAGAATCCAGATACAGTGGAGGAACTGTTAGATACAGAGGTATGGCCCGCAAGCCTTGGGGAGTCAAAGTTTTGTGTAGCAGCCCCTTGACCACCTGTCTCCACCCCCAAATGGTCACCCAGTGCCTAGTCAGTTAGATGTAACGCTTCTGCCCATGTTTGCTTGACCAGGTGTCCATGGTGAAATGCACCCTGGCAGACATAGATTTGTCAGGGAACATCTGCAACATGCTGGTGTAGCACAGGCACAGCTTTCATAGAGAAATAATGGTGACAGGGCAACTGGTACTGGGGGTCTGCGACGGACATCAACTGTCTGAAACCGTCTGTATATACTAGGTTGTGAGAGGGTGGAGTACAAAGAAGAGGAGAGGACATACTGCTGGACTATGAGTGAGGTGCAGGCGGAGATGCTATGGTATATTGAGAAAGATGTGTTGTGCTGGGTGACACAAAATCAGCAGTCATGTCAACTTCCATAACAGCTCTCACTCATACCAACTGTAGGGGGTAAACAAGTGAAGTTTCTGCGGCCGGAGACCTGTGTGAGAAGACTTGGCACAGTGACGGAGGAGGAAGAAGCACGCGTACCTCTTGGTTCTCATCAAGTGGGATCTACAACCTCATCGTCATCCTCTCCGTTCTCACGCTCCTCATCCTGAGAATCATTCCTTTCATCTTCCTGCCCTGACACCACAGTACAGTCCGCATGTGCCTCTGGTACCTGAATCTCATCAGGATCACCTCCACATCCAGTGGTTAGCGTCTGGTGATGAAGGTCTGGATTCTGCTTGGACCCTATTTCGTTCCGCTCCCGGATCCAACATGAAAACATTTTGTGCATCGGTGCACATGCTTTCTTCCTCTGGATTTTGTGAATCTCTGTAGCAGACCTCTGATGCCCATGAAATATAATGTTTGAACAGCTCTGCAGAATGGCCCATATGTGGTTCCCCACAATCCATTGTGCATTTGGAAATTTGTGACTCGGGGGAAACAAGGGCGATTGGGGTGCCACCTCTGAGCATTGTACTGTGTGTGATGTTAAGGTGGAGGAAGAAGAGGAGAAGCCATTTGATGCAGCGCTTGCCATCCACTGGAGCACATGCTCTTTCTGAGCCTGATCTACAAGGCAGACCGCTGTGCGGCTTCCGAAGAAAGGGAGTGGCGTAGCAGGTCCAGAAGCAATTGCTGTCCGTGGTCTTTGGATATGACGAGACATTGTTTGTTCAGTTGAGCTTTTGTTAACATTAACACCTAACCCACATACACGTCGAACACCAAGCCTATTCCATGACCTTGCTTTTTCCGACTCATGTTGTATGTATGTTACCCTCTTGTAACCTGCTATTTCACAACCTTTGACCCACAGCTGTCAGTCACCTGTCACTAAATGAACAATCACTATTTATTTTCTTAGATACTGTGCCTGAACAACACTGTTATACCTAACGATTTTGAAGAGGAAATGTGGCCTTGTGATCTCTCACTGAAACACAGTTTTATCACAAACGATTGGGATTAGCTAATTATGCCTACTGACTGCACCCCAATATTAGACCAAATGATTTTTAAGTGGAAATCTGGCCTTTTGATTTGTCTTTGAAACACATTTTTATCACAAATGATTTGGATTAGCTAATTGGGCCTCCTAGCTGCACCCCAATATTAGGCCTAACGATTCTTAATTGTAAATCTGGCCTTCTGATTTCTCACTGCAGCACAGTTTTTTCACAAGCAATTTGGATTAGCTAATTGTGCCTACTGGCTGCACCCCAATATTAGGCCTGACGATTTTTGAGTGGAAATCTGGCCTTCAGATTTCTCACTGAAACACAATTTTATCACAAACTATTTAAATTAGCAAATGGGGCCTCCTGAAACTGCAACAGAGTTTTGCACAGTCTTGTTAGATGCTGAAAGATCAATTTCACACAGGACAAGATCCTATCTAGCTAACTTACAAGTTCACGTGCAGCAACCGCAGGAGCGGATTCTCGGCACTATAACATTGAGAAAATGGTGCCAGCAAAACAAGCTGTCCGCTTTTTATATGGCCAGGAACATGTGACTTTGACAGCCAATCACAGAAGACCTTGTGTCATGATGTTTTGGATGGTTTTTGCTCCCTGATTGGCTGCCGGAATCAACACACATAAAGTTAAGGGTGAAAAATAAAGAGTGCCGCTCCTCTAACCTCTCCACACCCCCTCCCCTCATCGAACACGTACCCCGTCCCACCCACTCATCATACATCTTCACTATAAAAGCCAAATTAATAACAAAAGTATTAGTGTAAACGCAATGATTTACTGAACTGTGACTGAAATTTGCTGACTTTGTAAAAATGCTTGTAAAACCGAACATGAATCCGAATGTCCTACATTCGTATCAAATTTGAGTTTGGCGAACATTTTCCGAACAAATTCGCTAATCTCTAATCAGCAACAGCACACCACAGCCAGCAGTATGGAGTCTAATCCCAGAATACAGACAGACACAAACAGCAATGTGCAGTTTACTAAATAATTTAATATTGAAATGTATAACTCCATGCCAAAAAATCCATTATCAAAAAATCCATTAGCCTTACAAATACAAATCATTGAACAGTAATGGGGAAATAGGTAACTCTATAACAGTGCTTGATATTTAGATTTTCCATGACCGTCTCATGGCCCCCAGACACATTATAATAAAGTTGGCCAAATCTACAGATATCTGTGTGATTGGCTGGCGTCTAATGTGAATGAGGGCCTACTGGCTCTCCCTTGACTGATGATGTCAGGGAAGAGAAAGAGTGACATGTTTCCATTCTAACAGCCGATCCTTTGGTTCTCTCTGGAGATAAGCTGCTGCCACTGGAGTCTGGCCACTGGTGTAAATAGAGTCTATTAATCTGGGCCCCAACATGCATGTTGGTCAGATGTATGTGTCCTTGTAGCATTCTAGATCCTATAAAAACGTATGTGTTTGCTCCCCTTATAATAACGTCCCTTATCCTGGCTCCTTCTTGTAAACATTTTCCTTATCCTGAGCCTCTTCCAATAATAATAATAATCTTTATTTATATAGCGCCAGCATATTC
>VIAB01037696.1:4561-16266 GCA_009801035.1 Oophaga pumilio
ACCGATTTTTTTCCAGCCAGTGAGTATGAGGCCTTATGGTGATAGTATTGTGATTTTTTTTTATTAATGATCAGTACTGTAGTATTCAGTCACTATGTGGTAGTAGTCTGTGGTCTTTTCAGGGTGTGGTGGTATTTGGTCCTTGTATGTGGTATTATTGGTCACCATGTGGTAGTAATATGTGATCTGGGCATGGTCCTGTGGTATTTGTCCCTTTCAATGTGATATTATTGGTCATTTTAAACATTGAAAAATAAATAAAAATATACCTAAATTGTATTGATTATTTTAACAAATGTTTAATAGGTGAGAGGAGAGTAGGGCCCGACCAGAGGAGTCTACTTTGTTGTGGTGGCAGATTAAAAAAAATCTTTTGGCAAAAACAAGAGCTGCTGGCTATATGTGTGATCTGGTAATGGGAACTGTTAATGTGTGATTGGTGAGAAATGGCGTTTTCCAAGAGAGAGGTGGGACTGTGGACAGTTCGAGGATTGGAGGCGGAGTTGGGGTGGAGCCTGGGGAGAGTCTCAAAGGGGCCCCCAAAATTACTCTCTTTCCTCTGTCCTTACTCTCACTTTCTTCTGTCCATACTCTCTCCTCTGTCTTTACTCTCACTTACCTCTGTCCTTGCTCTCTCTCCTCTGTCCTTACTCACTTTCCTCTGTCCTTACTCTCACTTTCCTCTGTCCTTACTCTGTCCTTACTCTCACTTTCCTCTGTCCTTACTCTTTCTTCTCTGTCCTTACTCTTTCTTTCCTCTGTCCTTACTCTCTCACCTCTGTCCTTACTCTCTCACCTCTGTCCTTACTCTCTTCTGTCCTTAATTTCTCTTTTCTATGTCCTTACTCTCTCTTTCCTCTGTCCTTACTCTCACTTTCCTCAGTCCTTACTCTCACTTTCATCTGTCCATACTCTCTTTCCTCTGTCCTTACTCTTTCCTCTGTCCTTACTCTCTCCTCTGTCCTTACTCTCTATTTCCTCTGTCCTTACTCTTTCTTCTCTGCCTTTACTCTTTCTTTCCTCTGTCCTTACTCTCTCACCTCTGTCCTTACTCTCTCTTCTGTCCTTACTCTCTCTCTTCTGTCCTTAATCTCTCTTTCCTCTGTCCTTACTCTCTCTTTCCTCTGTCCTTACTCTCACTTTCCTCTGTCCTTACCCTCACTTTCATCCGTCCATACTCTCTCTCCTCTGTCCTTACTCTTTCCTCTGTCCTTACTCTCTTTCCTCTGTCCTTACTCTTTCCTCTGTCCTTACTCTCTATATTTTCTCTGTCCTTACTCTCACTTTCCTCTGTCCTTACTCTCCTCTTCTGTCCTAAATCTCTCTTTTACTCTGTCCTTACTCTCTCTTTCCTCTGTCCTTACTCTATCCTTACTTTCTCCTCTGTCCTTAGTCTCTCTTTTCTCTGTCCTTAGTCTCTTTTTCCTCTGTCCTTACTCTCTCTCTTCTGTCCTTACTCTCTTTCCTCTGTCCTTACTTTCACTTTCCTCTGTCCTTACTCTCACTTTCTTTTGTCCTTACTCTAACTTTCCTCTGTCCTTACTCTGTCCCTACTCTCACTTTCCTCTGTCCTTACTCTTTCTTCTCTGTCCTTACGCTTTCTTTCCTCTGTCCTTACTCTCTCTCCTCTGTCCTTACTCTCTCTTCTGTCCTTACTCTCTCTCTTCTGTCCTTAATCTCTCTTTACTATGTCCTTACTCTCGCTTTCCTCTGTCCTTACTCTCACTTTCATCTGTCCATAATCTCTCTCCTCTGTCCTTACTCTTTCCTCTGTCCTTACTCTCTTTCCTCTGTCCTCACTCTCTCCTCTGTCCTTTCTCTCTATTTCCTCTGTCCTTACTCTCACTTTCCTCTGTCCTTACTCTCTCTTCTGTCCTTACTCTCTCTTTACTCTGTCCTTACTTTCTTTTCTCTGTCCTTACTCTCTTCTGTCCTTACTCTCTCTTTACTCTGTCCTTACTCTCTTTCCTTTCTCCTTACTCTCTTTCCTCTGTCCTTACTCTCTCTCTCTTCTGACCTTACTCTCTCTTTACTCTGTCCTTACTCTTTCTTTCCTCTGTCCTTACTCTCACTTTCTTCTATCCATACTCTCTATTTCCTCTGTCATTACTCTCACTTTCCTCTGTCCTTACTCTGTTCTTACTCTCTCTTTCCTCTGCCCTTACTCTTTCTCCTCTGTCCTTAGTCTCTCTTTCCTCTGTCCTTACTCTCTCTCCTCTGTCCTTTCTCTCCGATGTTCTTACTCTCTCTTTCCTCTATCCTTACTCTCCTCTGTCCTTACTCTCTCTTTCCTCTGTCCTTACTCTCTCGTTCTTCTGTCATTACTCTCTCCTCTGTCCTTAATTTTTCTCCTCTGTCCTTACTCTCACTTTTCTCTGTCCTTACTCTCTCTCCTCTGTCCTTACTCTCTCTTTCCTCTGTCCTTACTCTCTCTATTTCCTCTGTCATTACTCTCTCCTCTGTCCTTACTCTCACTTTCCTCTGTCCTTACTTTCTCTTTCCTCTGTTCTTACTCTCTCTTTCCTCTGTCCTTACTCTTTCACCTCTGTCCTTACTCTCTTTTTCCTCTGTCCTTACTCTCTCTCCTCTGTCCTTACTCTCTCTTTCCTCTGTCCTTACTCTCTCTATTTCCTCTGTCATTACTCTCTCCTCTGTCCTTACTCTCACTTTCCTCTGTCCTTACTTTCTCTTTCCTCTGTTCTTACTCTCTCTTTCCTCTGTCCTTACTCTTTCACCTCTGTCCTTACTCTCTTTTTCCTCTGTCCTTACTCTCTCTCCTCTGTCCTTACTCTCTCTTTCCTCTGCCCATACTCTCTCTCCTCTGTCCTTACTCTCACTTACCTCTGTCCTTACTCTCTCTTTCCTCTGTTCTTACTCTCTCTCGTCTGTCCTTACTCTCTCTTTCCTCTGTCCTTACCCTCTCTTTCCTCTGTCCTTACTCTTTCTCCTCTGTCCTTACTCTCTCTTTCCTCTGTCCTTACTCTTTCTCCTCTGTTCTTTCTCTCCTCTGTCCTTACTCTCTCCTCTGTCCTTACTCTCACTTTCCTCTGTTCTTACTCTCTCTCCTCTGTCTTTACTCTCACTTTTCTCTTCCTTACTCTCACTTTTCTCTGTCCTTACTCTCACTTTCCTCTGTCCTTAATCTCTCTCCTCTGTCCTTACTCTCGCTTTCCTCTTTTCTTTCTCTCTTTCTCCTCTGTCCTTACTCTCTCCTCTGTCCTTACTCTATCTTTCATCTGTCTTTACTCTCTCTTTCCTCTGTCCTTACTCTCACTTTCCTTTGTCCTTGCTCTCACTTTCCTCTGCCCTTACTCTCTCTTTCCTAAGTCCTTACTCTCACTTTCCTCTGTCCTTACTTTTTCCTCTGCCCTTACTCTCTCCTCTGTCCTTACGCTCTCTTTCCTCTGTCCTTACTTTCTCTCTTTTGTCCTTACTCTATTTCTCTACTGCCCTTATTCTCTCTCCTTACTCCTTTTCTCTCTCTCTTCTGTACTTACTCTTTTTCGCCCTCTCTCCTGTCCTTTCTCTCACCTCTGTCCTTTCTCTCTTTCTCCTTTGTCTTTCCTCTGCCCTTACTCTCTTTACTTTGTCCTTACTCTTTCTCTCCTCTGTCCTTTTTTCTCTTCTGTCCTTACTCTCTACCTCTCTTTCTCCTCTGTCTTTACTCTCTCTCCTCTGCCCTTATTCTCTTCCCACTATGTCATTACTCTCTTTCTCTCCTTTGTCCTTACCCTCTCTCCTCTGTCATTTCTCTCTTTCTCTCTCTACCTTTCTGTCTCCTCTGTCTTTACTCTCTCTCCTCTGCCCTTATTCTCTCCCCACTCTGTCTTTCCTCTCTTGCCTCTGTCCCCTTTCTCTCTTTCTCCTTTGTCTTTCCTCTCTCTCTCATTTGCCGTTACCCTCTCTGTTTTGTCCTTACTCTTTCTCTCCTCTGTTCTTTCTCTCTCTCGTCTGTCCTTACTCTATACCTCTCTCTTTCTCGTCTGTATTAACTCTCTCTTTCCTCTGCCCTTATTCTCTCTTACTTTGTCATTACTCTCTTTCTCTCCTTTGTCCTTACCCTTGCTCTCCTCTGCCCTTTCTCTCTGCCTTTCTGTCTACTCTGTCTTTACTCTCTTCTCTGACCTTAGTCTCTCTCCACTCTGTCCTTACTCTCTTCTCTCTCTCCTCTGTCCTTTCGCTCTCTTTGCTGTCCTTATCTCAACCATACGGCAGTCGTTACATTCATTTTTATATTATTAATATGCAGTTTATTAATTAAGAAACTGTAATACATCTTTTCAGATAAATCCACTTCTTTCTCCTCTTTTTCTGATCATTCATTCTCTAAATTCTCATTTCATATGTAAAATGTGTCTCCAATGAATACATATTTTCCCATTACTGAGATAGGAGATAACAGTTGGTGCTCATAAAGTTCTATGGAGAACTGTAACTGTTGTTTCAGAACTTTCAGCAGAATGTTTGTCTGCCCCTAGCTCCTACCTTCTCCATAGAATTTTAAAAGCACCAACTGCCATCTCCTTTCTCAGTAATGGGAAAATCTGCCTTCATTGACCGCAGATTTTACCCATAAATTAAGAGCAAAAAAAACAGTCCAGGAGGAGAAAGAAGTGGATTTGTCTTATAAGATATATTACAAAGTTACTTTTTTTCATGTGTACTATTCATTTATGAGATACAAATTAAAATGACTGCTACTCTTTAATTCTTTCCCTCAGCGCTGCCCAGGATTGTCCACCACTTTTGGGAAGGTTTTTCATAAACTCTGCCCCTTTTCAGCCATGAACAGCCCTTGAATGAGCTATGATTGTATCTGAAAAAAAATCAAGACACACCAAAATCAGGATCGTTGGTATCTAGGAAATAAGAAAAGCCAACAGATGCTTATAGATTGTTTCCATGTGTAAATATATTTTTCCTTCAAAATAAATATAATAAATGTAAATATTAAAAACATCACAAAATGAATGAACATTGCATAATATTATAGACTAGCGTTCTAATTTACTGGTTATAGATACAAGATTTATTTCCTGTCCTGACATTTGCCATACTTCAACATCCCCATTGACACTTCCCTCTCAGCTGCCACTAAACTTCTATCTCTCACTTCCTCCTTTGGCCTCAATCAATGGTCTTCTGCAGCCACTCCCAAAGATGGCCACACACAGGACCTCATCTTCACCCGCCTCTGCTCCCTATCTAACCTCTAGCTCACCGCTACCTCTTTCTGACCATAACCTACTTGCATTCTCTTCTCTCTCCTCTCCAGGTCCACAATCCGCACCCCACAAACTTGCACACCCTCGCAGAAATCCTAAACACCTCAGTCTACACTCACTGTCTGAATCCCTTCTCCCTCTTACAGACATAAATTCTCTACACAATGCGGATGCCGCTGCCGCTCTATATAACACCACAATAGCTGTAGCTCTGGAATCAGTTGCCTCTCTCACACATACCAAAGCTCGCAAAATCAACAGACAGCCCTGGCACACCAGCCTGACCAAAGAATTGAAGCTGGCTACCAGGCTTGCTCAGCGGACATGGAAAAGATCCCACTCCAAAGAAGACTTCATCGCATTCAAACAGTCCCTCACTACTTTCAAGGCCACACTCGCTTCAGCAAAACAAACCTACTTCTCATCTCTCATATCCTCCGTCTCACAACCCTAAACAGGTATTCAACACCTTCAACTCTCTCCGTCCCCCACCACCTCCTCCATCTCCACTCATCTCAGCTGAAGACTTTGCCTCATTTTTCAAGCAGAAGATTGATAGCATCAGAGACAGTTTTGGTAGCCATTCCTCCTAACTGCTCAGCCCTCCTCCAAAACCAACTTCTCCACCATTACAGATCGACTCTCCACTCTACTCTCAAGATCACATTTCACCACCTGTGCACTTGACCCGATCCCATCCCAAACCTCACCACAGTCTTCATCCCAACCCTAACCCATCTCTTCAACCTATCACTAACAACTGGTGTTTTCCCCTCAAGCTTTAAACATGCCTCAATCACACCTATCTTCAAAAAGCCCTCTCTTGACCCATCCTCTGCATCTAGCTATCTCCCTATATCTCTTCTCCCCTATGCCTCAAAACTACTGGAACAACACGTCCATCTTGAACTGTCCGCCAACCTCTCTTCCTGCTCCCCTTTGACCGCTTACAATCTGGCTTCCGGCCCCACCACTCCACTGAAACTGCCCTAACTAAGGTCACCAATGACCTATTAACCGCCAAGGCCAAGCGACACTACTCTGTCCTCCTCCTCCTGGACCTGTATTCTGCCTTTGACACAGTGGATCATTCCCTATTACTACAGTCCTTCTCTTCTCTTGGTATCACAGACTTGTCCTTATCTTGGATCTCGTCATACCTAACAGACCGGACATGGAACAAATGGCGCTATAATAATAAATAATAATTCTTGTTATCCCTCCTGGAAATGCATGAATAAAGACACACAACATAAAGACAGCTACAAGTGGCTTACAAAAATATTCACCCCTTGGCATTTTTCGTGTTTTTCTACCTCACAAACTGGAAGTTCTCTGTTTTTTTGAAGGTTTGCATAAGTTCATGTAAAGAACATGCCTACAGCTGAGAACATTTGGTTTTCTTTTTATTGTGAAGAAAACAACAAATAGGACAAAATAACTGAAAACTTCAGTGTGTATAACTATTCACTCCTCTAAAGTCATTACTTTGTAGAGCCTCCTTTTGTGCCAATTACAGCTGCAAGTTGCTTTGGATAAGTCTCTATGAGCTTTCCACATCTTACCACTGGGATTTTTGCCCATTCCTCAAAGTAAATCTCCAGCTCCTTCATGTTACATGGTTTTCTCTGATGAACAGTAATCTTCAAGTCTGACCACATAAGGTCTAGGCTTTGACTAGGCCACTCCAAAACATTTACACGTTTTGCTTAAACTACTCGAGTGTTGCTTTAGTAGTATGCTTTGGGTCATTGTCTTGTTGTAAGGTGAAGGTCTGTCCCAGTCTCAAATCACTGACAGACTAAAACAGGTTTTGTTTAAGAATATCCCTGTATTTCGTATCATCCATCTTCCCATCGACTTGAACCATTTTCCTTGTCCTTGCTGCCGAAAAACATCCCCACAGCATGATTCTGCCACCACCATGTTTCACTGTAGGGATGGTGTTCTTGACGTGATGATCTGTGTTGGTTTGGTGCCAGACATAGCGTATACCTTGGTGGCCAAAAAATCAATTTTAGTCACATCTGACCACAGCACCTTCCTCCATACATGGAGCATGCACAGCAAGTTCTTTTTGAGATTTTTTAACCCTTTTTTTTTCAGGCGGATTCTGCCTCAAACAGGCGTTGTGTGCACATTTCCTAAGAAGAAACAAAGTTTTTGAGGAGAATTTTGGGAATATGCACATTTTTCCACCTGAAAAAGCACTACGAAAAATGGACATTATGAAAAGTGATGTGAAAAAGACATTGCTGTGCACATGTTTCGGCTTATGTTACCTCTTTGAACTGGTTCAAGGTTTGGAAACCCTGGGCAGTTAAAAGAAAGTAACCTTCATTCTTCATGCAGTGTTATTTGGAAGACACCCACTCTCTATAACAGGAGAGAAGACTCCGATGATGGAGCTGCTGCAAAGACCATAGCAAAACCACCGGCGAAGCTGCTTAAGGAAAAATAAAAACAGACGCTGACTTTGTCCTGAAGGGTCTTTGTGAAAGAAAGCTCATTGGATTAAAGACATTGTGTGTGTACATAGCCCAATTCTCCAATCAAAACTCATGGTATCTAAACTTCACCTGGTTTTTGTAGAGTTTATGCACCAAAAATTTAGCAAAAAACTTCAGTGTGAACCCACGCAAAAATTCCTAATTTTGACCACCTAAAAAAAAGCCCAAAGCCTTAATATGCATATAGCCTTACCAATAATAAGATGTACCCCTAAATAGTCTGACTGGAGTGTGACATCGGGAGGAATATTAGCGGACCGAGCTGCACATTATGCTGCCCTTGTCTGGCACCAGGTCTGGTCCTCTGCTGCAGCCAGTTTTTACCTCAGCCCCTACAGCCTCTGCCCTCTATCATGCACTCCTCTGGTGCTTACTTGGCCCTGCAACGTCATGACGCATAGTGACGCCTAGTTGCTTCTTCTCATTTGATGACCTCACATGATGTCTTAGGGGTCTAATATGTGTAGGATCGAGGCTGCCATGGAGGTCTGGATTGAACAGCGGACCAGGGCTGCAACTATCGAAAAGCTCATTTCTTTAAAAAAAAAAATAGCTTGGGAGCCGAATTTAATAAAATGAAAATATCATGAGAGCTATTTTCTTTCACCCATGGCAGAGCTTACTGTGGTTTGGACCCCTCATCTTAATGACCCCATTAATGTGAGGTACCAAGTTTTAGTTCTTGTAAAATGTTTGAGGTGCGGCTGTAACAGGCTGTGCGGGATAAGTCATGACAGGCTGCTGTGATTTACTGTAGGTTTATTAAAAAAAAAATCAGAGAGTAAGCGTTATATAAACCGGCTATCAATTCCCCTCACATAATGGGTTATACATCAGCAGGGCGGATGAGCGTCAGTACTGAACGTATGTGCTGGGGCTGCAAGCCTTCATTACTGTGACCATACATCGTCCTGATCATTTCTCCTGTTTGTATAGGGAGCCATCTCCGCCACAACCACAGAAGCGGTCGCCACTGAACTTCTCCTCGGCCTCAGTGGCTCCATTGTTGATATACTCCCCCATTCTGTAAAGTGATCCGGTGGGGTGGCGAGATTGTGACGCTTTCTCCTCATGCCAATAAAGCTTACATTTAAATATATTTTTATTTCATAGAAAACCACAGTGTTCAGCTCACCGAATTAGACTTCATGAAATCTCCTGTCTCCATGGAACAAGCTGTGCATACGGAGCAGAAGCTCCGAGCCCCCCGCTGTTTACCCTGGAAGGGCTTACTAGAAGTGAGACCATGTTCTCAGTATTTCGCCGGCTGCCCTATGGAATCGGCCGAGGACGCCCGGGAATAGCCGCTGCCTGTGTAAATGTATTGCTGCCAGTGCCCTCCTGTGCGCAGTGCGGTCGGCGGTCGCGGTGGCACGGACCCAAATTTGACTTAAGTGGCTTTTGTGCCAGGGAAGAAAACAAATCCAGATCCCAGAGATGCAAAAATTATTTTTTTTTATTTACAGGACATATGAGAAAAATGTACATGGTAAAATGTCCAGATGTGCCCACTTTGCTACCCGATTGGATTTTTATCTAGTAAAAATTACTTTTTTGGCAGACTTTTGTGGTATGATGGTGACTAAAGAGACAGATGAAAAAATATTTTTTATTTTTTTTCTTATTACATTGCTTATAATCACCGAGTGTATCATAAAATAGTATTTGCTTAAAGCAAACCCTGCAATAAGAACATATTTTCTCGGTCACACAAGCCCGAGATGCCCCTGTTTTGCACTACCAGATAACCACACTAGGGGGCGCTCCTTATGTTTAGGTTTATACTGAGTGAGGTGTGTAGTAAGCACCCCCTAGTGACAGGTGCAGGCTGCCAGAATGTTACAAGAGGACTTGTTACCATACAGACATGTATTCCCTATGTAAAAATAAATCTAGAGGATCTTTCTACTTTGCGTCGTTCCTCTGTTACTACTCCCGAACATTTATGAATAAATTGACAACTGAGTGTTACTTCCAAAGGGGCATATCTGATACTGCCAGCTCTGATTGGTCATTAACAGATTGTGGACATGCCCCTGACTAGTAATATCTAGCAGTCATTCATATATTTCCAGGAAGAATAACAGAGGGGTGTCATTTTTTTTTATATATATGTATTTTCGATGTCCTCAGCTGAGCAGCTTTGGATGACAAATTACACTATGGGAAAGAGTGTTCTCATTACAGCAAACATTTCTTTCACTGAAGCCCTGATGTGTTAATATTCGGCCCCCTTTGAATGGTTATTATAAGCCCATTTAAGAATTAATGACCCATAACGTTTTTTTTCGGCGTTACATTGGGACGTAGACGGGTCACATCGATCTCACAAACATTACGTGAACTGCCGGAATCAGGTCAGTGAATCTACCTCTGACTCATAATTAGGATTTTATTCTGGGAAAAGAGTTAAAAAAAATTATCAGTCTCGTTCCAATGACCGAAAATCTGGGATTTGTTCCTAAAGTTCCGAAATTAAAATGAGAACGTAACAAATCCTGCTTCTTGTATCAGTGCAGACCTGCGCCGGGATGTGTCTGTTATCCAGATGGTGCAGGAACATCACAAAGACGTAAGAATATCCGAGGATGTACGGCAGCGGTCTGCAATGTGTGGACCCCAACATAATGCCCAGAGGGTTACAGATCGTTCCCCTCTCTCGATAGGAACTATATAAGTTGTCAGCACAGTTGTCAGTTGTCTGTATACTCTGTCAGCACACTGACCTAATATTTAGTCTCATAAGTCACAGGTGCATCCTTACAATCATATCAATACCCCAAATTGGGGAATTTCTCAAAGTCTGATCCCCAGGACTCCTACCATTGTAGGGTAATGTACACATAATGCAATAGCAGTGTCTTTTTTGCCATTATTTTCCTAAATCGCGATAAAATTGCGTTTTACAAATGTTTTTGAAAATCACAGCGAAACTGATTAATTTTCACTGCAATTTCAGAAAGTTAGAAAGCAATCAGATTGTACCAATTCAACCATCAAAATGAAGATTTTGTTTGCAGCCTTTACCCAGAAATATGGAGAGATATCACTCAAGATGGTCAGGATGAGTGATCCTCAAACTTCAATCCTCATGACCCCCAACAGATCATGGCCCCCAACAGATTAAGTTCCCAAAATGAGCCTTTGGAAAATTTGTCTTTCGATTCCAGCAAATTGGATGGGATTTACGGTATATAAATCTCATGCCCGCTCTTTTTTTTTTTAACAGTACATAAACTGATCTGCATTGCGTTTTTGAAATCCATATCAATTTCTCTTGTGGGTATGTTGGATTTCATAAGTGGATTTTCCCCATATACTTGTATTAAAAGATGGAAAACCCACTGGTAAATACCACATGTGCGTTAATTTAAAACACGACAAACCAAAAAAAGAGACAAAAAACTCCAGCGTCAAACATGCAATAAAAACACACTCAAAAACTAAATGAAACAAAACCCAAATAACAAAATTTAGCTAAAGCTATGTTCCCACGATAAACATTTGGGGAGCTTATGATATGGCAGATTTTCTGCACCTATTATATAAGTTAGGTCACTTGAGTTTTTTCATGCGTTTTTCTAATTTCTTGGTTTGTTATGTTTTAAATAAAGCTGCTTTGTTTTTTATATTTCCCGTTATTTGACTTCAGCAAAACTTTATTGATATAGTTGTAAGATACCCAAGCGAGGTAGTCGTGGGCGAGCTTCTGTTCCCACTCGCTTTGGCATTCTGCAGACATCTAATGTCCCCTCTAAGGCTGCAGGCCTCTTCTTCTTCTGAGTCCAGGAATCTTTCTTCTGGAACCAGGGCAGCAATTAATCCAGGAGACACAAGGTTCATAAAAACAACCAAACTTTTACTTGGTGAATAGCAGTATGTACAGTATTTACAGGCAGATACACAGGATAATGCCCAATGGGTTGTCATCTTTCCCACTGGTACCGGATACAACTTCAGCCCTGGTTCT
>VIAB01037702.1:0-13236 GCA_009801035.1 Oophaga pumilio
TCATAGTCATGAAAATACAGAAAAATCTTTAAATGAGGAGGTGTCCAAACTTTTGGTCTGTACTGTATAATCTTTGGCGAGTGGTTCCATATATGGACCTTTATGTGGGACAATATACCAGGATTTATTCATCTCCAGGATACACTTTGTCCATTCAGCTTTATACATTGCACTAATACATGTTTGCATATTTTGTTTGCAACCTTGTGGCTCCCATTCATTGTGTTTATTTTTTCTTACACTTTTTTTGTGTTTTTTATACACTTTTTGATGTATTTATTTTTGCTTGTTTTTTTCTTTTCATACATATGTGCCTTATATACATGCATTGGGTGGGGAAATGGGTTTTTTCTATTACCTCAATTGTACCTTACAATTCATATTGCATGGTGTTTTTCTTTGTGCACTTTTTTATTTTGTTTTTATTTGCTTATTTTTTGTTTGTTTTTTCCTTTCATATGTGCCTTATATATATGTATTGGGTGGGCAAATGGGGTTTTTCTTTGGCCTCAATTGTACCTCTTAATTCATATTGTATGGGGTTTTCCCTGTACGCTTGTTTTTTTTTTATTTGTTCATTTCTGCTACCGGGAGCCGCACATGCGCAGTGCATACATTTTGTGGTTGTCTTATGCGTCACGCTGGTTCATATTACCAGCGTGTGCACATCAGACAACTATTGGCAGAGACATCTGCCAGGCCTCCATGCTCCCTGCCTGTTCCTCTATCTATTTGAAGGTATTTAAATGCGGATTGATAATGAGGTTTACACTTCCCCTAACGTAGCCATTCTTGTAACGGTGATATGCGTTGGGCTGCCCGGCACTATGCCCCGCTTCCTCCATGCTGGCCTCTGAGATGGACCTCTGATTAGTCCCTGGTAGATATGCAAGCGGATTCCCCATGAGCCCAGAGAACTTTTTTTCAGCACTACGTATAAGCATATGCCCTTTTATCCTTCATGTGGGGCTATTCCTATATAACCTTTCTTATATATAGCAGCACATATAGGCATTGTCCTTGTGATTTCTGTGTGCTGCCATACAGTTTTTTTGCTTTTGTCATCAGTGCTTTGCTCTCTAATTATTCCTAGGATTTTTGTAGGTCCATCTTTAAGCATGGATCTTGTGCCGATTATATTATTTATGCCTTCATTTTGTACTCCCATTCTGTTTTCTTATGCATTGACTGCAAGGCATGCCCTGCTACCAAGTCATATGCACCCCAATAAGCCCAAGAACCCACATACTGTATGGACCCAGGAAAATCCACTTCACATTATTCATTTTGTACTCTCATTCTGTTTTCTTATGCATTGACTGCAAGGCCTGCCCTGCTACCAAGTCATATGCACCCCAATATGCCTTTGAACCCACATACTGGATGTAAGTGTATGGGCTGGTAAATATTTTCCCCTGTGGGGTATACATTAACCTTTTCCATAACAAGTATTTAACACCCAGCAAAAACACCCACCCTTGTTAGGATTTTTACACTGGCTGCAGCATGTTAACCCTGGTGATCTTTTGGCAGTGGCTAATGAGATGTGGAGGAAAGCCTGATTAAAAACTATGCCCAATTTAAACGAGCGGGTCTCCTACACTTGGAATGCCCATACACTAATTGTATGGGCTGTCAAACATTTTCCCCTGTGTGGTACATCTCAACCTTTTCCATAACAAGTATTAAACAACCAGCATAACCACCCACCCTTGTTAGGAATTCGACTCTGGCTGTAGCAGCATGGAACACGTTAACTCTGGTGATCTAGTGGCAACGGATGATGAGACGTAGAGGAAGGAATGATTAAAAACTAGGCCCAATTTAAAGGAGCGGGGCTCCTATACTCCTAATGACCATACACTAAGTGTATGGACTGACAAACATTTCCCCCTGGGGAAGTAAAATTGTTAAAAATATTTTATGGGCATCATAGACACCCTTGCCAAAAATTGGACTGGCTGTAGCAGCACTGAACCCGTTAACCCTGGTGATCTAGTGGAGGCGAATGAGGAGACATAATGATAAATCATACTGAACTCAAACAAATAAATACAAAATGTGAATCCACCTATGAAACAAAATAACAAAAGGGAGGGGTGAACACAGGCTCATAGATATGAAGCCAGAATGTGTCCAATGAGATATGTTTGTCACTAGCAACAGCTCAGAAACAGTGATCTAAATAAAAATATAATATAATAGTATTTCACTATTTTTTTATTGGAGAGGTATACACTAGGTCATAAGAGGATGTTCCACAGATAGGAAAAATGGAAAATATAAGAATAAATGGGAAGAATATAAATACATCTAATTTTTATGAGATTTCCCCCTAAGGGAGTAACATTTGTTTTGGTTTCAAAATAGTAACGGGCATCATAAAAACACCCTTGCCAAAAATTGAGTGACTTTTCCATCAAGAAATACGTTTCCCCTATTGTTGTACTGGTTGTGGATGATGAGGATGAGGATAAAGAGGAGGATAACACCAAACAGACCAAATCAGGAAGCGGATATCCATGATTGGTTGTGAAGAGGTGCATGAGAATTCCCCTCCACAGAAAAGACAATGTATTTGAGGTTATGCTTCGCTGCTTTTATTCGGTGGTGTACAGAAGTCTTGCCCAATATAGCTCTTGTTCATTTTTATAAGAGTCAGCCTGTGAGCATTGGCAGTTGACAGGCGGAAGCGCTTATCTGTTATAATTCCACCAGCGGCACTAAAAACCCGCTCTGACAGAACGCTAGCAGCAGGGCAGGCCAGGACTTCCAAGGCAGAGAGAGCCAGTTCATGCCACATGTCAGCTTGGTTTTCCAATAATTAAAAGGCACAGAGGAATCCCGGAGGACGTTTGTATGATCTGCAAGGTACTCCCTCACCATTTTCCAAACATTGCACTTCTTGTGCCAGCACCCCTTGCCTCTGTGGCAGCACGATGGGAGGATCTGAGAAAACTACCCCAGAACTTTGCCATTGTTCCTCTGCCTGAGCTGGATTGTACTTCTGTCTCTCTCGCTTGGACTCCTTGGCTGTATAGTAAACTCTGAAGTCTGCTGCCAGCGTTCTCACATGGGAATTTTTTCAGTAATTTCGCTACAAGGGCCCTCTGGTACAGTAACATTTTTGTACACTTGTCTGCTTCTGGAAGAAGAGATTGAAAGTTTTCTTTGTAGCATGGGTCTAGAAGTGTCACCAACCAGTAATGAGTGTCACCAAAAATTTTATAGTGTGAGGGCCACGGGAAACGCAGCGCAACATAAAGTCAGCCATGCATGCCAGACTACTAACAAGCAAGACTTTCGTGTCCTCACCAACAGGGCGACTGACCATGCTGTCCTCCTCCTCCTCATCCTCATTCTCCTCCTCCCTGTCCTCAGGCCATCCCCGCTGAACAGACGGTATGACAGCTGAACTGTGCTTGTAGTACAGTCTATAGAGCATGAAAGCAGCTCCTGTTCTTCCTCCTCCTCCTCCTCATTGTCTACCAATCCACGTTGCGACGAAATGAGGCTGGGCTGAGTGTAATCACCCTGTATGGTTCCTTGCTCCATGTCCTTGTGCTCTGCCTGCAATGCATCCTCTTTAATTGTGAGCAGAGAGGTTTTGAGAATGCTGAGAAGTGAGATGGTGATGCTAATTATGGTGTCATTGCAGTTCACCATTTTCATGGTGTACAATAATAAATTATATTGTGGTACCGTGTTAGCCAGAAAAATCGATGTGAATACTTCTCCGTCCAATTATGACAAGAGCATTCTTAAAGTGATACCTTTATTGGCTAACCAGAAAATTATATGTTCGCAAGCTTTCAGAGCGCAAAAGCTCCTTCTTCAGGCAAGATTACATTTAAAAGTTCTGGAGGATGGTACATATGTCTGACATCCATGTCCACTCCTGAGGTCTGATGTGTGGAGTCTGAACTGAATATCGAAGGCCTTGTTGATGCTGGTGGTCAACAACTGCCTTCTTCTGCTCACAAATCTTTTCCAACATATACAGTGTAGAGTTCCAATGAGTGGAGACATCACACACCAGTCGCTGAGCCGGAAGCTGCAAATGCTGCTGAAGCATAGCAAGGGCGGATGAAGCTGTAGCTGACTTTCTAAAATGGGCCGACAGATGGTATACTTTCACTAGCAGATCTGGCAGCTCCGGGTAACTTTTGAGAAAACGTTGAACCACGAGGTTAAGCACATGGGCCAGGCAAGGAACGTGTGTAAGCTCACCTTGTCTCAGAGCCGCCACCAGGTTCTGGCCATTGTCACATACAACCATACAACCATGCCCGGCTGTAGGCTCAGCGGTGTCATCCAAATATCGGACTGCTCTTTCCACAACTCTTCTGCATTGTGCGGTTTGTTAGCTATTAGATTAGCTTCTGCACAGCCTGTTGCCGCTTGGCTGAGGAAATGCTGCAGTGCTTCCAGCTTCTGACTGATGTGTTCATTTCAGAGATGCAGGCTGAAGAAGAGGAAGAGGAGGAGGAGGTGCAGGAGCTATAGACTGTGGGGGCGACCCTGATTGACGTAGGGCCCGCAATCCTCGGTGTGGGGAGGATGTGTTCCATCCCAAGGTCCAACTGGGTCCCAGCTTCCACTATGTTAAAACAGTGTGCAGTCAGTGAGATGTACCGTCTATGCCCACAGGCACTTGTCACCTGTCTGTGGTTAGGTGGACTTTCCCAGTAACAGCATTGTTGAGGGCACGGGTAATGTTGAGGGACACACACTGGTGTAATGCCAGTACTGCACAACGGGAGAAATAGAGGTGACTGGGGACCGAGTACCTTGGGACGGCCTCTGCCATTAGGTTGTGGAAAGCTTCCATCTCAACAAGCCTAAGAGGCAATATTTCAAGCACAAGCAGACGAGAAATGTGCGAATTAAGTACTGTGGCCTGTGGGGCATTGGCTGGGTATTTCCGTTTGCGTTCCAATCATTGGTGTATAGACAACTGAAGGCTGGGATGGGACAAAAATGTGGATGGGCTTGATGATGGTGCTGGTTGACTGTGGGCAACAACAGGTGCAGGGCCCGAGGCATCTTCACAGGCACCGTGAATTGGGGATTGGCTTGTATGCAAAACAGTGGAAGAAGCAGTGTTGTCACCTGCAGACAGTGTTCCTGGAGCCTGGTGTTCGGCCCACAGAGTCGGGTGCTTTGCTGCCATGTGCCTAATCATGCTGGTGGTGGTCAGGCTGATAGTTTTGCTATTCCTACTGATGCGGGCATTGGAAAGTGCTGCAAATGACCTGTTTGGTGCTATCGTCTGAATCTTTAAAAAATAACCAGACTCTGGAAGATCTAACAGTTGGAATGGCAACTTCAGTCCTGTTGGTGTTACAGGGAATGGATGCACGCCTTCTGCCTGTGGCCAACACACTGCATCTTCCTGCCTGTTGGGGTGATATGCCTCTTTCCGGATGTGTGCTGCTGTCCTCCCTCTGCATGTCCTCCTGCAAGGTAGGGTCAGTCACTATGTCATCCACCACCTCATCTTCCACATCCTCACCCTGCTCCTCCTCCTGACTTTCCGGCAATTGTATCTCATCACCGTCCACCTCGTGACCGTGGCTGCTCAAAGATTTGTGCATTGCTACATGGAATAATAACTTGGCCGCTTCAAGTGAAGCGGGCGAGAGGCACGAATTTACAAATGGAAAACTGAACAGCTCTTCGGAGTGTCCGAGTGTGGGATCAGTTGTCTCAGGGCACTTAGCATGGTGGGAGGAAGGAGGATCAGGGTGAGTAATATCCGGTCCACTCTCACAGCTACTCAGACTTGACCATGTGGAAGACATGGTGGTGGTGGTGGCTAAGTGACTGGAAGCATTATTCGCTATCCAACCAACAACCGTTTCACACTGCTCTGTCTTCAATAGTGGTGTGCTGCGGTCCCCTAGAAACTGGGACAGGAAGGTCGAGCGCAAAGATGTGGGTCTTTGCTGTGGCCCACGTTCATCTGCGCTACGGCCTCGACCTCTGCATGCATCATCAGCATCACGTCCACTTCCCCTTGCCTTGCTCATTTTAAATGGGCTACTGAAATATTTGAAAAGCTCAATTCAAATGGATTTATTTGGAGAAAAATTATATGTGATCAGCATGCCTGCAAAGCGAAGATTTTTCCACCACAGATATACCAGGCCTCAGCCTGAGATAACAGACTGTATTAATTTTTTTTTAGGTTTTGTGTTAATTTTTGAAAACACAAAATAATGAGTAGAACAGGGCTAGCAGACTGAACTATGCAACGTATGCCTGCAAAGCAAAGATTTTTACACCACTGATACACCAGGCCTCATCCTGAAATAATAGACTATATTAATTTTTTTTTTTAGGTTTTGTGCTAATTTTTGAAAACATAAAATAAATTGTGGAACAAGGCTAGCAGACAGAACTATGCAACATATGCCTGCGAAGCAAAGATTTTTCCACCACAGATACACCAGGCCTCAGCCTGAGATAACATCATGTATACATTTCTTTTTATTTTTTGGATAAAAAAGGCTGCTGGACATAACGAGAGTGATAGAATGCCCAAAAAAGGGAAGTTAGGCCTAAAATGCCTCAATTTTTGGCACACGGATATATGAGGCGTGTCACAGATAGACCCCACTGTAAAATGTGGCCTGTTTTTTAAAACAATGCAACATAGTGCTGTGTTATGTTTTGGTAGCTGAGGAGGCAGGAGTAAAAAACCGCATAGGCAGCCTAACACCAGAGAGGTTGGAAACTAATAGGTTGCAGACCCCTAAACTAACCGCACAACTAGAAGCAGCCGTGGGACGTTCCTACAATGCCCTAGACGCCTCGTCATAGCCGGAGAGATAGCTATCCCTGAAGATGGAAAGAGGAAAGCTACAGTAACTGCCCGGAGTGGACCCCAAAAGAATAGGAAGCCCCCAAGCATATAATGGCAGTTAGACAAGATGAAAACACGAACACAGACAGAAAATAGATTGCGCAAACGCTGGGGCCCAAAACTGTCTAGATAGGACAGCACAGGAGAGAATACTGTCTGCAACCCAGAAAAACTCTAGGAAAAACTCCAAAACTTCTGAATCCAAAAATACTGAGACCACACGGTCTCGACCACCTATATCAGATCTCTGGTGTGGACACGTAGCTACCCAGCAGTAAAATATCACAAGAACTGAGCAAATGAACAAATACAAAAAGAGAACGCAGACCAGCCCAAGCCCCCCAAAGAACACCCGGCCGAACACAAAAAACAATGCAGCAAAAAGCAAGGAAAATCAAACCACAGTAAAAAATACTGAAGGTGACTTATCTGAATGCAAGCAGGAGACAGTAGAAAGGCAAGTTGAATTCCAACCTATACCAGGAAGAACAATTGATCACCGGCAAGGACCCTGGGAGGTCAGCTCGCTTATATCAGGCCAGTCCGTGCCACCTGATAACCAATCAGTTGCAGGTGGAGGATTTTTGCTGTTTAACATAGGTTCAATACCCTCAGCAAACAAAAGAGGTAACCTAAGCTCCGAAGTCGTCTCCAACACGTTCGCAACAGTGCTGTATATAAGTACAGTCACACCCAGGCCAAAAAAAGAAAAGTGGCATAAACTGGCCAAACTTTCAACACGCACAGATATGAGATGGCACGGAGATACTACACCGTAAAATGTATGGCCTGTATTCCAATTACACCTGGGGCTAGCTATATACAGCCAATATATCATACAGGTAGCAGCAGCAGCACCAGAACACAGGAAGGAAATGGACCCTCTAGATGTATGCAATGATCTATATACACACATACACTGCCTGCAGGCCTTGCACTGATATGTATAGAGCGAAGTACACTTCCCTGCCTACCTAACACTGGAACCTTTATACTCCGGAATTAGTGCTTAGAAGGACTGTTGGTTTACCTGTGTTTGAGTACTTTAGGATGGTAGACTCCATACTGACTAAGAAATCCCCAAATCTGACCCTATCTCAGCAGCAGCTCTCCCTACTCTGTCTCAATCCAGAGCTGAATGCGGCGAGCAGGGCGGCGTCCGGTCTCTTATACCCCTGATGATTCTGTGCGGCCAGCCAATCACTGCACAACCACAACAAAGATGGTTGCGGTGTTTCATTGCCTGACAGACCATACCTGCATCGTGATTGGGTCTGTAAAGTCCGCAAAAAATGCAGGGTGGAGACCCGAGTTCCCACCAAGTAATCCTGGAGATGCTCGGTGCTTGCCGAGTAGACCGAGTATCATGATACTCGGGCGAGTAACGAGTAGTGTCGAGCACGTTAGCTCATCACTACTCTCCACTAGTCCTCCAGACTCTGGGACCTTGATTTCCAAATTAAATGCAATATTTACTTTCATCTGAAAACACCTTGAACAACTGAGCAGCAGTCCATTTCTTTTTCTCCTTGGCCCAGGTAAGACGTTTCTGGCATTGTCTATTAACGCTTGACACAAGGAATTTGACACTTGTAGCCCATGTCCTGGATACGTCTGTGTGTGGTGGCTCTTGAAGCAATGACTCCAGCAGCAGTCCGCTTCTTGTGAATCTCACCCCAATTTTGAATGGCCTCTTCTTAACAATCCTTTCAAGGCTGTGGTTATCCCGGTTGCTTGTGTACCTTTTTCTACCACACTTTTTCCTTCCACTTAACTTTCCATTTATATGCTTGGATACAGCACTCTGTGAATAGCCAGCTTCTTTAGCAATGACCTTTTGCGGCTTACCCTCCTTGTGGAGTGTGTCACTGACTGCCTTCTGGACATCTGTCAAGTCAGCAGTCTTCCCCATGATTGTGGAGTATACTGAAACGGACTACAGGACCTTTTTAAATGCTTAGGAAGCCTTTGCAGGTGTTTTTTGTTAATTATTTTAATTTACTGAGATAATAAACTTTTTTTTTCAATTTCTAATTTTGTGAGAAGCACTTGTATACACCATTCTTCTAAGCTTCTCCTTCTCTATTCCATATTTTCCACAGATCAGACTGTATGTGCTACATGGCAGGTTTCCTTTAATGAAATATTACTGCACAAAATTCTTTTCAGACAAAAATACATACATTTAATTAAAAAGAAATGTCCTAAAAGACGGTAATATCTTAAGTTACTTTTTCTTTGCCCAAATCAATGTGTGAAAGATACAAGCTACCTCTGAAAACAATTTATAACATATTATTTTTAAAACTCATCCTTCAACATACTATTGTAAACGTACACATTTAAAACACGTAAAATAGATTTTAACTATTTAAGCACCAGGACTGAAAGGATAATGTACCTTGGTGTTCAACTATGGGGGTTGTAGGCAATTATCCATATATATAGGGGAAAATTCATCAAGACAGATGTACTGAAAGCTCATGCTATGCCAGATTAGATATAGTACATGGTGTTGTGAAGAAACTACAGTGGAAAAATCCTATCAGAACTACAGTAGCATTTCTGGTGTAGAAAATGCCGACACATTTGATGAATTTGACAGTGAACAACGTAACCACTATACCCTACTAAGGCTTTTCCCGAGCTCAGGTTATTTTGGTGTAGCTGAAGTGGGGTGAAACTGCCAAATGTCGCCAAAGTTTTGCACAACTTTGAGTTACTTAAAAAAAATTGCGATTTATCAAAGCTTTTATGTTAATTTTGTGGTGTAAAAGCTTTCATGAATTGGCCCCATAGTGTAATGAGAATTGCAAGCGAAATAGTGTCTACCAGTGGAGGTACATTAGAGTATCAGGTTTTAATATTGTTATCGCTTAATAGTCTCATCTTTCTAGAGATTATTTATTTAAACACACTGCATGTTGTGTTCACTTGTAAAATTAATAACCCTCTACATCATAAATTGTACTGATGGTACTTCACGGAAATAGTATCTCCTTTACTATAATAAAAGCTTCTACTGAATACAAATAGTAGTCACTTCATTTCGTATTATCCCACAAATAATTACAGCCAATTTTGCACACATCCCCTTTAAAGTTTTTGCTAATTACCTGTAGTTTTGATAATGTTATAATCTGCCCCACATCCAGCTAATCTAGACATAATATTCAGTTTCTTCAGCGCATAATGTATTCAACAGCTTCCATTCACACCTGACACCAATTTCCTTTGATGTTCACAGTCTAAATGAGAATGCAGCAGCAAGCTGTATTTGTGAGATATACAAGATGCCTTTAAAATGATGGCAGGTATTTTCCTCATTAAAGCAGCCATAACAGATAGTTAGATATGATGCTGTCCCTCACCTTCTTGCTAATTAATGACTGTGATTGCAACCCAAATAAGATCAGGCAATTAAACGTGATAACATTTCGGAAGAGTGGGATATACATTCCTAGAAAAGCTGCAGGTAAAATGGTACAATGGTGAAATTAACATATAAATGCACTATTCTATTGAAAGGCAAATTTTATAAACTGATTAATACAGTAGTATAGCTATCAATTGAAACCTAATGTATTCAAGTCATTAAATAAGCACAGCAAGTTTAGGGTATAGAAGGTGCTTATTTATTACTATATTTTTCTATAACTATAAAACTGCAGGTCATAAAGAAAAACAATGTAACTCGTGAAAATATAAAAATAATATACATATGAAATATCTCCAACATTGTTGAAAAAAAACTCTGCACTAGACTATGTACAGAAGCAACTCATGGAAATTGTAATGAAAGTACAACGCATAATTAAGGCTGAGTACACATGACATCTGTAGAGTAAGCCTACAATACACAGGAGCTTTTCCCAACATATACTTTAACCACCCATAGGCTCTCATTCATTTGACCGAGGCAAAGAGTGTGTTTTTACAGTCTCCAACTGAAGGGTTTGCATCTGCATTCCATTTGGATTACTGTATGGGAAAGTGCAGCATACTATGCTTTCCTATAGAGAGGGACACTAAAACAAAATGTATATCATGGGGTATACATTTTTTCTACAATGGGTCCTAACAGTGGACATATGCCTAGACATCTATTATATGACAATAGGACTGAAAAACAATAACGCAAAACAGGGTCTTATCCAGATAGAGGATGGAAAAACAGTATCTACAGGAAATGTGCTCTCCTGGCAGGATTGTTGGATCACAACACCATATGAAGCTTATCAAATTGGCTGCTGCAGATCCAATAATTTTTCAGGAATCTGGAAGTGGAAGATAGATTCTTTTTTTCTGTGCTGCCAATGATCTCAATACCAGGAAGAAAGAAATCCAGGAGTGACGTGAGGAGGACTGCGGTTTTTATTGGTTAAGGCATTTCGAAGTTCACAGACTTCTTCATCAGTACAATGTGGTTTGTCCTGATGAAGATGTCTGTGAACTTCGAAATGGGTTGACCAATGAAAACTGCATTCCTCTACACGTCGCCTCCTAGATTTCTTTGTTCCTCATGTTGTTAGAACTCTCCTGTTAGTTTTTTTCTATCTTGCTGGTCACATGACCTTTGTTGCCTATTTAATCCTGCTCCGCCCTTCTGGCTTTGCTGGACTTCATTGTAATTTCTACTCTTAAGCTAGCCGGGTGCTTTGTTACCTTACTCAGTCAGTTTTGCTTGGTCTTTTGACCTCTATGTTCTATGTTGTTTGTTTTTCTTTTTACTGCTACAACTTCTGTTAGGAGGTGTCCATCTTTTCTCCCAGTCCCTAGTACTTGTAGGGATCCCTCCCTCGCATCTATAGGTCTTCGTACAGACTAGCTGAGGACTTCAGTGGGTCTGATCGCAGGATCAGGTTCCCCATTACATCGTAGGGATCAAGCTTAGTTCTATCGTAGGGACAGATATCCCTTTCTTTCCTTAGTGCCTGTAGCAGAACATAACACATGTTGAGGTCATTGACAGAAAAAATCCATCTTTAACTTCATGTTTCAAAGATTTCTATCCTGACTGTGGCCACTGTGGGTCACATACCTCCAATAGTGAGCAAAAAAAAGAGTGTACTTACCTAGCCTTAGGCCTCATTCAAAGGCTCATTGTATTTTTGGTACACAAAAAGTAATCCAATTTTTATCACTGTTTTTATTTGATTTTCATCAGTGTTTCAGGGTTTATCGATGATTTTCTTGTATGAAAACATAATACATAAATTGCAATGCCCATTGCAATATTAATCACCAATACCAACACACAAATTGCACACCAATGCAATCAGTGTGCTATCTGTGTTTTTTTTCACAGACCCTTAGACTTGTTTGGGTCATTATGATCCATGACTCAGATCAAAAATGATATTTCTCCATGGTGCATATGGTCAACAGTCTAATGCATGTGGAGGTCCAGGGCACATGATTATTGGAGAAGTTAAGGATCTGGCATGTCTGATTTGCGACTGCAGATCTTTTTGTTCTCACTAAGATAAGTCACCATCAGAGATGTCTGAAATTGACAGTCTCATAGAGAACGCATGACCTTGCCACTTGGGGAGCTTTCACATTGTGCTTTTCTGCATGTTCATAGGTCCCATCGGGGCTTGCGTCTGACCCCCCTTCAAAACGGGATTTGGATGTATGAGCCGACGAGGCCACAGACTATTATGGTGCCACTGTGGCGTGCATCAATCATTTTCTAGAGTATTCGCCTACTGGAGGCAGACACTCAGACGCAAGCCCTGACGGGACCCACAACCTGCAGAAAAGTGCAATGTGAAAGCACCCTTCTCAAATGCTCCTGTGTATCAGAAATAGCTGTCAGCTGAACGATCAGCTGAACCTTTGTTCATCCGACAGCCATCCAAAGTGTATAGGCCTTAGGTTAACAACATATAAGATTGAGTGCCAAGTTGTAATAATAGGAATGTTATATGCTAATGTAAATGAAGCTACTGAAGAATACCAATGGAGGCTATTCTACTATATTTTAAGCTTTATAATAAGTTATCCTATTAAGTAAAGTCCCTTTTTTATCTTACAACTGCTAAGACAAGGGGCTAAACATCCACAATCAATAATACCTTAGCTTATAAGCCTGATCCATACAAATTCTTGAACCTTTTGGGGTAATAATAATAATAATAATTTTATTTATGTAGCTCCAACATATTCCGCAACCCTTTACAATTAGGTGGGAACATGAACAAACTATATAGACATCACAAAAAAACACATAATTCAACAATTACACGAGGAGTGAGGGCGCTACTCGCAAGCTTACAATTTATAAGGAATAGTGGGAACACAATGGGTAGAAAGTACTTGTCATAGTAACATAGTTATTAAGGCTGAAGGAAGACTTTAAGTCC
>VIAB01037711.1:4146-19767 GCA_009801035.1 Oophaga pumilio
TTGAAAGTAATGGCGTTGCAGTTTCCACACTTCCTTTTATATAGCTTTGTTTTGGGGGTGTAAGAAACCATTTCCTGGACCTGCTCATTTTGAAGTACGCATGCATATCGAACGCATGCGTACGCATGTCCTTGCGTACCAATGCGTTCCCATAGACAGTAATGCATTGTTTGGACGCACTCCATCCGCAATCATCTGCATGCGCATGAATGCGCATAATTGACGCTTCAAAAAATGCAACCTGTTGCGTTCTCCGGACCCCGCGGAACGGTGCATGCGCACGCATCCGCATGCGAACTGATGCTAACGCATATCCCTGCGTACCACATGTTAAAGATAGGTACGCAAGACGCATGCGGATCTATGCGGATAAAACACTGCGCACATATACGCAAATGTGAAACCAGCCTTACAGATGTAAGGAAACTCCCTCTCCCGAGTGGCGTCCAACTCGATGTGCGTTTCAGCAATCACCTTATTTGTTTATTTTTGCTTTTACATAAAGGTATATGTATTTATCGGTATAATATTTTTCATTTTTTTGTTCTCTATGTTGTGATTTTTTAAAAAAAAAAACATAAAATTTTTACAATTTTTTAAAACTTTTTTTTACTTGGCCCAGGATGGGACATCAACTTTCCATTGTCTGATCACTGATCTAATACCCTTCAATGCTTTTGCATTGCAGCATATTAGCTCAATGCATCACACACAGGGAGGAGCCGTGTCACCTCCTGCTCTTAACTTACAGGCCACTGTACTTGGGTGCTCCCGCAGTCATCAGAGACCATCGGCACAATATGATCGCAATTTGCTAGTGGAAGCATAGTGGAAGTGTACGAAAATATATCCCACTATTGTGGATGGGGTGGGTTGTGGCTGTCATATGAAATGTGACAGGTTCTCCAGAAATAAGGAAAAATGTGTTTAGCCAAAGGAAACAACAAGGACTAGGCATTTCTAATATAACAATATCACTATAGCCCAACTCTTTTTTTTCTTGCCAAGTCTGATATGCCGTTATGGGTTCTTCTGGAAATCTTAGCTGTTTTCCACTTGCTATAGACTTTCACTATTTGGAACAATGAAAAAATATTCTAATAAACTGATCTATTCTCATTTTCCTCTATCTAGCCTCTGGTTCAACCAGGACTTTCTTTGGTTCAGAATCCTCAAAAATGTTCAAGCTTTCCACTGGTGGAGATTTAAATGTTGACTAAAGTTTTTCATCTCTTATCTTCACCAGAGGTCATTCCTTTTGCAGACATTGCATCTAAATATGACCCCCCAGTAGGAAAATATTGAGGTGCGAACTGCTGAAGCACTGGATTGGGAGTCTCCTCACTCATTATGATCCACACTATGAGGCCAATAGCAAATGTTGAGTATTTGGTGAGTTTTTTAACTCAGTATTTGTAAGCAAAAACCACAAGTTGGCAAAAAATACAGAAGTGGTGCACTTGTTTCTATTTTACTTTTCTTCTGACTGCTCCACTTCTGGTTTTGACTTACAAATAGTGATAGACAGACCTTTAAAAAAAGTTTGGTTCGGGTTACAAAACGGTACACATTGATCGGCGCACAATCACAGTCATGCCAATACTTGACATGGCTTTGATTGAACCGGAAGTGCCCACACAGTAAAGCTTGTTGATGGCTGTGCTACAGCCTTTCAACAAGCTTTGTTTAGGTTGCCGAACCTGAACTGTAACACGGACTTCCTGGAGAAGTTCGGGTTTGCCCATCCCTACTTAAAAATACTCAGGTAAGAGAAGTCACCAAATACTCAATACCTAAGTTGATTTTGTTTCAGTATGTTTAAATTCCCCTCTAAGGGTTTCATCAGGCTTTTCTACTCCTCTCTAATTAATACCTTTCGTAGCTCACATAACTATATACCTAAATAGGAGTCAGACCAACAAGTAAATAAAAAGGTCACTGAATGGAACTGGACTTAGTTTCATATTTTATCTTGTTCAATCAGCACTGTAACTATAGAATCTGTGTATAAAATCCTTGTTGGTTGGTATATGATACCAACCTGAATTGCCAAGGCCATTCCAGGTTCCTTCGAATCCCCACTTGTGTTGTGGCTGACAAATAACCGTGAATCATGCAGATGCGGGGACTCGAACCTATTACTCGAGCACACCCGAGATACTCTATCACTCGGTTATGCTCAGATAACATGATATCCGAGCATACTCACTCATCATTAATCATAAAGTGTTTACCCTGATTTATCTTGTCTGACATCTTTCTCAGCATCTATTGTGCCAGCATTGCCACTATTGTTGTTTTTTTAATTCTACATAAAAAATAGTGTCGGCTTCCAAGCAGAAGTAACAAAAAGAAAGTACAAGTCACTTCTTTTAGTTGCTTTATAACGGGGTGTAGGGCAGTAGGTGTGAGCGAGGTATGTTTGTTATGCTCCGGCACGTTACATGAAAATGTGGGTCCTGGCTGGGTGTGTGGACTTGTGCTATAAGGGCTCTACACCCATATAGGCCGCATATGACTTAAATTGTTGGTTTGTAAGGATCAGGTGCTGGACAGTTCTATGAGGGAGACAACCATTTAAAAATATTTTTTTTACTGAATGGGTTCTTGGCAGCGTCACAACTCTGTGGTTGAAATACCAGGGGTCAGGGGCTCCTTCCCTGTACCTAGCGCTTGGGGCGCCCTGGCTATACAAAACCCCGGATTACTTCTGACGGTGAAGACACCTGGGTCACATACCTTGTGGAACTCCAGAATCAGTACTATATCTGTTCCACTCTCCCAACAGTAATAGTGTATGTATGCACACAAAACCAAACTAACAAGGGAGGATGTTATGAATGTGCTAGAGATGGTTTCTGAGCAGAGGCTCCCTCTGGTGGTTACAGACAGTACTGAACCTTTCAGCGAGGAATGGCAATCTGGTTTCACTGACTGGTCTGATATAAGGGAGGTTCCCTCCCATGATGGTTGCCGGTGATCAATTGTTCTTGTCTCAATTGTGGTTCCTGGTTCATTTGGAAGTTTGCTGAGTCTTGCCTGCATCTTCTGCTATCAGATAAGATATTTTCTGCTTTTATTTTTGTGCTTGCTTTTTGCATTGTTCCCTTCACTTCTGTGGAGGTCAGCCAGGTCCCCTCCGGGGGGCTTGTGCTCCTCTCAGTTTATCTGAAGCCACTATTATTTGTTCATTTTCTTTTTCCTGTTTTTTCAGTGGCTGCGGCTTGGTTTTGTTCACACTGAGATCTGATTTAGTGGGTGGCGAGATCGTGTGATCTCAGTATTTTTCTAATCAGAATTGTTGGATTTTTGTAGGGTTTTCTGGGTTGCAGAAAGTAATCTCTCCTGTCCTATCCTATTTAGTCAACTTGTGGCCCCAGCGTTTGCTCATTCTATTTTCTGTCTGTGTTCGTGCTTTCTTCTTGTCTAACCGCCATTACATGTTTGGGGGCTTCCTATTTTCTTTGGGGATCTGCTCCGGGGCAGATAGCTTTCATCTTTCTGCCTTTAGGTGTAGTTATCTCTCAGGCTGTGACGAGGCGTCTAGGATCAACGTAGGAACGCTCCACGGCTACCTCTAGTTGTGTGGTTAGTTTAGGAATCTGCAACCCATTAGTTACCAACATCTCAGGTGTTCACCTGCCCGGCTATTGTTCCTGACCTCCTCAGCTACCTAACATAACAGGAGGATGTACATGGATAAATGAAAATACCAAACATACAAATATGCACTCACAAACAACAGAGTGGAACACCAGGGAGAAAAGGAAGGAAAACCAAGTAGGAGAGGAAGAGGATATGCACACAGCCAAAACACCAAGCAGCAGTCACAGATCAAACCTCCAAACGCCTCTACCAACAATCGACACTTACACTCCACACCAGGCAGTATAAGACTAACACTGGCAATCCAGATTGCCAGAGGTGAGTATATATATAGGAGAGGGGAGTGGTCAATACTGAACAGCTGATATTATCCAAGCAGGAAAGCTTCAGAGACTCTAAGCTGAACAGTTGAAGCCCTGCACTGCTAACAGAATCTTGCAATGGTTAATATGAAGTAGAAGTGCTTCTAAATAGTGCAGGACTACATGGAATCAGACGCTGTGGTCTTCTGGCCACTCTGTCACTGTAAACCCGTAACAGGTAGGGAATATATAAAAGAGATAGCGTGTACGCAGTCTTATGAATGTTTCCTTTACAACTTGAAGCATTTTATAGTTTCCTTCCTTCTCTTCTCTGTTGTTCTCTATCTTCACCTCTAATCTTTGCTCTCTCTGCTTGTCCTCTGTTTCCACTGTTTCTCACTACTTCACCACAACCCAGCTCGATATTACAGTCCTCTTTAGCAATAGTCATTTACTCAACCCATGGTTCCTCAACTTCTTTCCCCTTAGTGTCACGGGTGTGTCAGATACTACAGACAGTCACTCTGCATCTGGCTGCAGAAGGTCTCTATATTTGGCATTGCACAGGCCTTCTTAATCCTTCTGACTTTTGGACCCAGTAGCAACCTCCCTTCAGCTCTAATTGACACACCTAGACCTCGGTATTTATAGACTCCCAGTCTGCTTCAGGGAGTCACTGGTGCTATTCACATTTTTCCTTGTGAAGGCTTGGATCGATATTAGTCGGCTAACTTCCTCTCTGGTGCTGTTAGAGGACGTTTGGTGTTACCTCTCTGAGTCTGCTCAAAATAAGCTTCATCCCCCTTATTTGTCTCCATTCTTTTTGCGAATCTCCGTTGAAATGTATGATGCAAATACACCCCCTAACTGCATGAGTTCCTCCACCTTCCCCAAAACTGGTTCACCGCTAGACCGCTCCCCTGCAAAGGGCAATACCCCGAAAAAGAGGCTCCAGACAAGGTGGTTTTGTCCACCTATCCCGAAGGCGTCTATCAACACGTATAGCCACTGACATAGCAGCATCCAAGGACTCAGGGGTTTCATACACTGCCAAAGCATCCTTCAATCTTTCAGTAAGGCCCTGAAGAAATTGGCTTCTGAGAGCCAGGTCATTCCATTTTGTATCAGTTGCCCATCTGCGGAATTCAGAGCTATACATCTCCACTGACCGATTTCCCTGCTGAAGGTGACACAGCCTGGACGCAGCCAAGTAGAGTCAGTCAGGGTCATCATAGATAAGGGCTAGAGCCCAAAACAATCCCTCCACAGACTGGAGACCAACCAAATCCTGCAGAAAAGAGAAAGACCAGGATTTAGGATCTCCTTGCAGCAGAGAGATCACAATACCAACTCGTTGATCCTCATTTCCAGAGGAGTGAGGACAAAGTTTAAAATACATTTTGCAAGCTTCCTTGAACACAAAAATCTTGTCTCTACCTCCGGAAAACCTGTCCAGGAGGGCAACCTTGGGTTCCAGCTGGACCGGCCTGCCTGCAGAGACCCCAACATCAGCGACCTGCAGCCGCTGTTGCTGCTGTTGAACCTCATGGCGGAGGTCATTCACCTCCAGTGACACACAGCATAGCTGCTCTGCCAGCCCTGCAACCAAGTCCATAACCAAGGGAGAAAAGGAAAAAAAAACATGCCCAAATAAAAACATGTGTCTTTTTTTTTTTCCTAAATATGCACAGCCGGGGATATTGTCACACAATGAGTTGGAAGACTAAGTGCAACACGAGGGGAAGAGGGGAAGTAAGCCCAAACGCTAGGGAAAGGTGGAGTGGAGATCCCATAGGCAGATCTAATAGCACCCTTCCTCGCCTACCATCCCTATATTGGTTACACACCAATCGCTGAGCAGGAAGCTAAGCCCTGTATATCCCTAGAGCTAGGTCCTGAATAGGGAAGAAGGGGAAAATGAGCACTGGTCAGACCCCACTGTACACTAAAGAGAAGAAGGGAGACAAAAAGGATGAAGAAACTTAACTTGAGCAGACTCAGAGAGATAGCACCAAACGTCCTCCAACAGCACCAGAGAGGAAGTTAGCCGACTGCTATCGCTCCAAGCCTTCATAAGGGAAAATGTGAATGTCACCACAGACTGTGAGTCTGTTAACACCCAGGTCCAGGTGTGTTAATTGGAGCCGGAGGGAGGTTGTGCTAAATGTAGGCCGCTAGGTCCAGATAGGGGTGGGACATGTCTCATGAATTCTTTGGAACTCTAGGGGAACCATTACTCAGGGTGACCATGTGCTGCAGCTTCCTCAGTCATAAGATGGATCCACTTGCTCACACAGATACAATTGATAATAGTTCTCATGAACATGAACAGTGTAGTTTAATGTCACAGCACATTCAGTACAATTCAAGTCTCTTATCTTAGCACAGGCTTCATAAACAGTACAGCTGCTTCTTAAAGGCACATTGACTAACAGTCTCTTTTGATAGCACAGTTCAGCACAGATCAAGACTCTTTACAAAGGCACAGCAGTACACAGAAATTCTTCTAGCACACCGAGATGGAGGAGGGGGGAGGGTTTGCTGAGGGAGATTCTCCATGTACGCAACTTCTTAGAGTACTTATCTTCCTGCTTCTGATGTGCTCTTCCTCATCGAAACTCTCAAGGTCACTATCCACCTCCGGAGCTTCAGTCTGGGGTAGTCCCATAGCCGATCTTGATCGATGTCGGTCTACCTCTGGGGAGACTTGTTGTGGTGGGAGATAATCACAGGGTAGTAGTAGTAAATTCCGGTGGACTATTTTGGTTTTCTTGTTCCCCATTTCTGATCAGATTTCATACACTGGACTGTCATCGGCTTTCCTCCTTACGACCACATACACCTTGTCTTCCCAGTATGAACAAAGTTTTCCTAGACCACCTTTTTCACGTACGTTCTTGAATAGCACCCGACTTCCTGGTGTTAATTCTGCTCCATAACATTTCCGATCATAGTACTCTTTACTCTTGCTCTGTCCTTGTGTAGCCACTTTGGAGGCTATGTTGTATGCCTCTGTCATCCGTTCCTTCCATTTCCAAACGTACTCAGGATACATTTTGTAAGTCTCTGACACTGGAGTGTCGAACATGATGTCGATTGGCAGTCTTGGCGTTGCCTCGCTCTTGGTGCAGTTATATGCATGTACCACTTCTGACAGAACTCTTCCAATCTTTCTTCTCGTCAGCTTTTAAAGTGCGCAGCTTTGACAATAATGTCTGGTTAAAACGTTCCACTTGTCCATTACCCTCTGGGTGATAGGGTGTTGTATGGGATCTCTGAATTATACAGTACTTTCCTAATTTGGCAAAGAGCTGTGTTATGATTCGGTAACCGAGGAGGATAACAGGAAAAATGGCTAGGCAACCAGACACAGAGAGGTTGGTAACTTAGTGGATTGCAGACCCCTAAACTGACAACACAACTAGAATTAGCCGTGGGACGTACCTATGATGCCCTAGACGCCTCGACACAGGCAAAGAAGTAACTAAACCTAGAGAGAGAAAGAGGAAAGCTAACTGCCCCGGAGTAGAGCTCCAAATGAATAGATAGCCCCCAAACATATATTGCCGGTGAGTCAGATGAAGCACAAACAGACAGAAAATAGAGTAAGCAAATGCTGAGGCCCAAACTGTCTGCATAGAACAGGACAGGAAAGGATACTGTCTGCAATCAGCAAAAACCCTAAGAAAAATTCCGACACGTCTGAAATGCAAAAATACTGAGGCCACACGACCTCTCCCCCACTATATCAGATCTCTGGTGTGAACTAGACGCAAAGCAACAGATACTGAATTAACAGGGAACTAAAATACAGGAAAGACAAACATAAGCTGTGGCAATGAAAACAGAGTCCAGCACGGGCCCCAGCCGGGGACCCGGCTGAACTCACACAGCAAGGCAGAAAGCAGAAAAAGCAAAAGGGAAACAAATGTCACAATTTAAGCCGACAAATAACTTATCTGAAAGATGCAGGACAAAGCAGGTAGCAAGCAGACTTCCAAAAGGCTCAGGAAGCAGACAAAATCACCGGAAGCAACTAGGGAAAGGCTGCTCGCTTAAATCTCCCCAGTCAGTAACACCTGATCTCCAATCATCCCCCTCAGGTGATTGACTTCTGTCAGGCAGACCAGTTCCATTACCAGCAGCAACCATCAGAGGGAGCCCAAACTCAGAAGCCAGATTAAAAGTGTTCACAACAGAGCTGGTTCTCAAATTCTCTTCCTTGGTCGTGATGTAACCTCGTAGGGAACCCAAACTTCAAAGCAAAATCATTGAAGATCTTTTCTGCCGCTGTTCGACGAGATTTATTAGTGGTGGCATATGCTTGAGCAAATAGAGTAAAATGGTCCATCACCACCAAGATGTATTCTTAACCTCCCTTGCACATCTCGAGATGTAAAAAGTCTATTGAGACCATCTCAAATGGATACGTAGTCTGGATGTTGCCCATAGGTGCCCGGGTTGATGTGTTGGGAAGTTTATCTTTCAGACACCCACACTCCCTGGTCACGTACCTCTCAATATCTCTTTGCATGAACGGCCAAAAGAAACGTGCACGGATCAAGTTGGTTGTTCTTTCCACTGCCAGGTGTCCCATGTTTTCATGGAGTTCTTTGAAGACCAACCTACGGTACACTCTGGGGAGCACCAGCTGCTGTTTTTGTCCTCCTTTACGATATAGAATACCGTTTTCACTGAGGTAGAGGTTGGTCCATTCTCTAACTAAAACCGATAGTGCTGGTGACTCATTATTTCTCTCTCGTTTACTTGGAAAATGATTTTGGTCCACATAAGGAAGTATTCTGCTAATCATCTGATTTTCCTGTTGTGCTCTATGGATTGTTCCTTTCAGTTGTTGTTGAATGGACGGGGTGATCTCGTTCTTTTGCTTTTATGGTGGTTTCCACCTTCAAAGGACACCACAATGGTGTGGCTTCCTCTTGATGAGCTTGTATTGCTTGGGTAGTGCTCTCAATAGCTTCCATACTGACTACCTCTGAGCATTCTTGCATGAACTCCTCAGGCATTCTTGACAATCGGTTAGCATCCGCATTGCATTTCCCTGGCCTGTACTTAATACTGAAATTAAAGTCAGCTAGTTCAGCTACCCATCTCTGACCTGTTGCATTCAGTTTGATTGTAGTGAGAACATAGGTCAAGGGGTTATTGTCCGTGTAAACCTCAAACTCTTTGCTGTAATAGAGATAATCTCTAAATCGTTCACAGATAGCCCATTTCAATGCCAGAAACTCCAATTTTCCAGAATGTAATTGGTAATTTCTTTCGGTGTTTGTCAATGTTCTGGAACCGTAACCGATGACTTTCAATTTCCCATCTTGATGCTGATACAGGGCAGCTCCCAGTCCAACTTGAGAAGCGTCACAGTGAAGAACAAATGGTAAATTGAAATCAGGATATCCCAAAATGGGTGGTTTTACCAGGTAATCCACTAGTTCTTCCAAAACCTCCTGGTGGTCTGATGTCCAGACAATGGGCTGCTGGGATGAAATGGCATTGTTTCTTTTAAGTCCGGTCCTGCCCGCGTTCTTGTTTTTCTCCATGGGTGTTGTTGACTCTGTCATCCCCCCCAAGAGGAGATATAGTGGGGCGGCAATCCTGGAGAAGTTTCGGATATTAGTATGATAGTAGGAGAGGAATCCTATGATCTGCCTCACCTCCCTGACAGTGGAAGGCTGCTTGTCTTTTAAGGCCAGTACCGGAGCGATTTCTGCTGGGTTCATGGTATATCCTTACCAGACACAATTTTCCCTAGAAAACGGACTTGCTTTTTGAACAGTTCACACTTCTTTGGGGTCTACTTAACTCTGTGTTGCTGATATCTTTGAAGTACGGTCCTCACGTGTTCAACATGCTCTTGGAAGGTTTTGCTGTGTACCACATTGTCATCCAAGTACAGTTGACAGATATCATCCCTCAATCCTTCTAAACATGTCTCCATGCTCCTATGGAATTCTGCTGGAGCTGAACTGAGCCCAAACAGTATGCCGATCCACTCATATAATCCCCATGATGTGATGAATGCTGTCAAGGGTCTACTGGACTCCTCGACAAACCCGTGGTGGTATGCCTTACCCAATCGAGGACAGAGAACCAGGTACTACCTGAGAGGCTAACCAGCATATCTTGGATCTCTGGTATCGGGTGTCGATCAAGTACTGACTTTCGGTTTAGTTTCTGGTAATCACAGCAGAGTCTCAACATATCATCCTTCTTCCTAACACAGACAATAGGAGAGGACTAAGACGACTTCAACTTTTGTACCCAATCTATGTTGATTAGATCTTGTAAATACTCTTTCACTTCACGGTGTAATGGTTTTGGTACATGTAACTTTTAGTTGCTGGGGTTGTGTCTTTCAAATTAATTTTCAACTGCAATGATGGAATACAGCCTATGTCAGAGTCATCTTTAGAGAATGCATGACAATCTTCTCTCAGAATCTGTTTTGCTACCGCTACATCTTCAGCACACAAGTGTTCCAGGGGTACTGGGGGATCCCAGGATCCAGAGGTGGGTCGTGCAATTTCCTCCCCTGGGCAACTCCTGTTCCTTGGTGGGTGGACTGAATTCACGGTAGATCACTGGGCGGGTCTCACACCGGCTGGATATACCGCTTTGATGGTTTCAATGTGACCTAACACAGTCTTTGGATCCAGTCTAATTTGGTGTCTGGTAGTATTCATCACCGGAACTGTCACTCGAGCAAACCCACCAGTAAGAATCGTAAGCACAGTTTCACCTTGAACGAAGCCTTCTGGAAGTTCAGAGGAGTCTTTTGGCACGAACAGTCTCTTCTGGACTTTTCTTCCCGGTTCCACCCGGACTCCACACCTCACTCCCACCATTTGGTTTTCAGGAATGATGGTTGGGCGCAGTCCTAACTTGACTTCTTTCAGGTCCATTGTATGCTGTGCTTTCTTTACTCTATGAATCACGTTTTCTGCCACAGCATTGGGTATGGCGAATGATGTGGTAATTGCATCCACAATCAGTGTCCCTGACTTGTGTTTCGTGATGACCTCATTGATTACATTATAACCCAGAATATGATCCTCTGCCACGTTCTGATCACTGGTCACGATAAAAGGTACCTAAAGCTCGATGGTGTTGCTGTTCTTTGTGGACCTGAGTTGGAAAGTCACTTCCACCCAGCCTATGAAAGGAATTTTGGTCTAGTTGACGGCTTTGCCATGGAGTTCCACTGGACCTAAGAGTTTGTTTAGCAACCGAAGGCAGGTATGTGGCAGGTGGCGCCTTCTCCATTCTTCATTTAAAAGGCTCGCTTGGGCTACTGTGTCCCACAGTGCTTTGGGCTCCTGTGTCCATCTAGCTGGCTCTGTATATAGCACCTTTCACCGATTAGGCTATCTTTACTGACCGAGGAATCCTCCTCCCAGGAGTATGATGTTATACCTCCTCACTGGGTGCTAAGTAACTGATGTCACTGTGCCGCTTGCAGCTGTTGTAGATGGGAACACACTTGGGGATGGTGCTGACGCAGCTGTTTTACCTCATGCGCCGTTCTGGGGGTTGGTGGGAATTGGATTTGCTTCTGGGAACTCCTTTGTGTCGCGGTTACCAGTTGCCCCGCACTGGCAATCTCCTGTCTTTTAACCCAAACGACTGTGACCATTGACATGCCTTGGCATAATGTCCTTCCTCACTACATCTTAAACAGTGGACACATACCGCACTCTGATTTGATGAATGGCACGCCTCACAAATATCTTCTGTTTTGGAACCTACTCCTTGGTCTGAGAGATACAGATTCTGGCCTGGAACAAATCAAATCTTTCACCTCCATCAGCTCAGCTCGCAGTTCTCCTATTACTTCTTCCCAGTCAGCTCTGGCTGTCCTCCTTTTGTTGGTAGTTTAAGGTTCACTTCCGGCGGTGGTACTGGAGGATCTTCATCATGATGTTTGGACTGGCAACCGGGGGTCTCCAACATCAGCTGACTCATTTTGGTGGTTTTAGGAGCAGAGCCCTTCTTTAACTTCTGTTCAATTTCTGACTCCAAACTAGCTGCCTCATTCATTTTTTCAATTAGTACTTCGTCCAGAATGCCAGGATCTTCTAGGTATTGTTTCAGCTGTAACTTAATATCTTTGCTGATTAAGCCCGTTCCCAATGATCTCAAGAACTTCTTCTGGACTAGCCTAGCATCAAATTTCTCCTCCGCCCCTACATCTCTGCATGCGAACAACAGTCTATCCTTAAGTTCAATTGCTCTGAACAAGAAACTTTGGGGTGATGCATTATTGTTCTGTGAGATGTTAATGAGTTGGTGGAACAATTCTGAAGGACTCTTCTTTATAGTGCCCTTTTAAAATCATCTTCAACTGTGGCAGGGTCAATACTGTTTTCCTGATTTATCAAACCCAAGCAGGTTAAAGGTTCTGTCAGAGTCTGTCACACGTTCAGAGGGTTGGGTAGATTTCTGAAGGGCTGTTGTTAAGGCTTTGAATTGTTCTTTCAATTCCTGTAGTTCTATCTGCGGAATTAGATTCTTGCTCTTGGTAATTGGTGCCGCCCCTCCATCTTCCAACTTCAACCCAATTAGAAACTGTGTTAGCTCCTGGAGGAACATCTTCAGCTTCTTTCTCCCCCAGCTCATCCATCTGTGTATTAATGGCGGCTACAAGTTGTCTGCGGGAGCGTGCTTTAGAGATCTGTTCTTCTGACATCTTTATATGGTCTGCCACTGCTCTCAGTTCTTCACATGTTAACTGAAGAAGCAGTTCATTGGTCCTGTCCATTCGTATTTCCACATCCATAGCTGCTAGTGAGTTTTCTTTAGGGCTGGTCCCCTTTAACTGGTGTAGCAGAGTTGAGTTGAGCTGCTGTGCTGCTTAAGGGCTGGTCTCCTTTAACTGATGTAGCAGAGTTAAGTTGAAATGCTGTGCTGCTCTATTTTCCAGTCACTTTGCCTCTTTTCCCTCTACACACTAATTCCCACTCAGAATTCCCCGTACGGGCCACCGATGTTACGTGCACGCCACTAGGTCCAGATAGGGGCGGGACAGGTCTCATGAATTCTTTGGAACTCTGGGGAAACCGTTACTCAGGGTGACCGTGTACTGCAGCTTCCTCAGGCACAAGATGTATCCACTTGCTCACACAGATACAATTGATAATAGTTCTCATGAACATGAAAAGTGTAGTTTAATGTCACAGCACATTCAGTACAATTCAAGTCTCTTAAGCACAGGCTTCATAAACAGTACAGCTGCTTCTTAAAGGCACATTGACTAACAGTCTCTTTTGATAGCACAGTTCAGCACAGATCAAAACTCTTTACAAAGGCACAGCAGTACACTGCATTTCTTCTAGCACACTGAGATGGAGGAGGGGGAGGAGGGTTTGCTGAGGGAGATTCTCCCTGTACACAACTTCTTAGAGTACTTATCTTCCTGCTCCTGATAGACTTTCTCACTAGCAAAACAAGGATTAATGACCAGCTCCACTCTGTAATGGAATCCTGTGTCCCTATGGTTCACTTACCTGAATGTTTTTGAGAGACAGATCATACACTACTCATAAACAAGTTTCCCACAATCCCCCGGGGCTCTGCTAAATACTCCCTGTCTCATGTGACTGTGTAAACCCCTGTAGTTGCTGGATGCTTTTGAAGCAACAGCAGTTAACACTACTTCTGCATGTCAAAGTTGTCACTGGGTCCAAAAGTCAGAAGGATTAAGATGGCATCTGCAATGCCAAATGCAGAGACCTTCTGCACCTGATGCAGAGCGACTGTCTGTAGCATCTGACACACCTGTGACACTTAGGGTGCCAGTGTGGCTGGTCCTTATCTCATTTTATGCTGACGCTCTGAAACTTCCGCCAGGGACATTTTACTAGTCTCATGTACTCAGGCATTCTATCCCAGTACCAGTGTCTGGTAGATCAGGGTTCCCCAACTCCAGTCCTCAAGGCCCACCAACAGGTCATGTTTTTAGGATCTCCTTAGTCTTCCCCAAGTGATAATTGCATCACCTGTGCAATACAAAGGAAATCCTGAAAACATGACCTGTTGGTGGGCCTTGAGGACTGGAGTTGGGGAACCCTGTGGTAGATCACTCTGCCTCTTAGTCACTTCGGCTCCGGATCTCGCTACCTCTTTCTTTCGATCTCCTTTCACTTTAGGGACAAACCCAGATGGTGGCACTGCTCACATAGGACCTTAGGTCCTCTTTCTATGCACTCCAGGCCCTATCTGACTCTCTTACAGGAAACTGTCACTTTCCCTTCAACGTAGCACTGTCCACTCTGGGCTAATCCTAAACATTAACTCCCCCTATTCCTACTGTTAAAAAAAACACACTATTGAGATTACTAACATCTTTAACGCACACCACAATTCACATTACATCACATAACATTATATTTGTTTCTTCAAGAGGAAACGTAAGCAGTTTGTCCATATCCTTACAGGTTCATGACTTGAAGCAGGTAAAAAAGGTTACAAATGCCGGAACATACAGTGTACGCAGCAAGTCGTTCTTAATTTGCTGTGCATATGTTATTCTTTTTAGCACTTTTTTAAAACAGTTTTCAAATGGAATCAACCTGAAAAATACATTGTGTGCACATACACTAAATGCTATTAATAGATCAACAGCTGCACTGAACATTTACAGTAACATTTTCCATTGATATTCTGAGTTCTCCAGGATCCCACTTTCCGAATGGTCATTGAGCATTTACTCACCGCTTTTCCATAAAGCTGCCATATAATTGGTCATATGCCCTTTGATTTACTGAAAAATGTAAAAAACATGGTGAACATTGCTGCACCTTAAACCCAGGGCTGTGGAGTCGTTAAGCCAAACCTCCGACTCCACAGCACTGCCTCACTACTGAGTATGTACATAAAGTGTAGGACAGATTCAACGCAACTAAAAGCTGAGATCTTTAGATCATGAATAGAACAGATATTTATAGGACATTTCATAACTTTCCCAAATTCTTATGAAAAAAATTACAGCACATCCTGCACTGAACTACTGTACCCAATGTATTATATTTTAGGAGTCGGAGTAGTTCCATTTTGTACCAAATTAGATTCCAACAATACGGAGAACTGACTCCGATTCCAGAGCCCTGCTTAAACCACTCCCTTTATTGGATATGTCACATCCTGTTATGCTAACCCCCATCACTGGACAAAGTGGAAAAAAATGTCTAAAACAAGTATTAAAAGTGGCACTCGGCTTGTGCAGAATTCTGGCACATAAATCTGCAATGTATATTGCAAAGTTCAGGCGCTTCATAAATTAACATTTACAAACATGCACCTATATCAATATGGAAACCCTCTCATACTATTCTATTTATGTATGGCTTTTTTCTGTGAATTCTGTACATCACAGCTTTATTATAAATAATAAAGCTAATACCTCCTGTTTATCCACAGGCCTGGACAAAAAATAAGAGTTGCAGTAATTGGAGGAGGACTGGTTGGTCTCTCGACAGCACTCTGTATCACGGAAAGTCTTCCGCAGTGCTCAGTCACTGTCATATCTGAGACATTCTCTCCAAACACCACAGGTGATGTTGCAGCAGGTTGTCTTATTCCTCACCCCTATCCCGGTAAGTATGAGCTAGTAAAATCTACAAGAATTTACTTGTCAATTAGCAAAAAATATAGATATAACATTTAAACCATTTTACTTTAAGTGAAAACATATTTT
>VIAB01037715.1:0-10423 GCA_009801035.1 Oophaga pumilio
GTTGATCTCCGCAAGGAGTGACGATATTTCTTGGACAATTTTTTGTGTTATATAACACTCAAATAATTGTTAAAAATTTCTCAGGGTTAAATTTCTTACCCATACACTATTCTGTGTTCTGGATTATTTGTTTTATATATATAACACTCCAAAAAAGCGTTTAAAAATTTTCAGGCCTAAATTTGTCACACATACAGTATTACATTGTCTGGGGTATATTTCCTGTGATCTTTGAAACGGAAAAAATGCATTAAGTTTTGCAGTCTTATATTTGTCAGCCATACAGTTCCACAAGTTCTGTGGTACATTTCTGTGATTTTTAACACTCAAAAAAAGCGTTAATAAATTAGCTGGATTACATTTCTCACCCACACACTGTTACGTGATCTGGGGTAAATTTCTGTGATAATATCTATCCTTACAAAAAAAGCGTTTAAATAAAAGAATAGATTACAGTCCTTATCCAAACATTATTCCGTGGTTGGGGGACATTTCCTGTGATATATAAAACTGAAAAAAGTGTTCAAAATATTTGTAGTCTTAAATTTTCAGCCATACAGTATTACTTGGTCTAGAGTTCATTTCTGTGATACATAACACTTCAAAAGTCATTAAAATTTTTTGCTGGGTTAAATTTCTTACCTATACAGTATTAAGTTCTTTATGGTACATTTCTGTAGCATATAATGCTCCCAAGAATCATTGAAACATTTTTCTGGATTGAATTTGATAGTCATCCATACACTTTTGAATTCTGTTACATTATAGTGGTATTAAATTCAAAACCCTGACTGCTTCAGGTTACTAATTTTTTTTCTTTTATTAAAAATAAATTTGGTTTCAAGAGACAATTACAAAATGCGTAAGGTGTGCTATAAGGGACGTGGAAGTGATGATGATGGTGCATGCAGATGACAAGGACGAGAATGCCGGGACAGGTGTGGCTATGCCTGTTGCTGGAGCACTAGAAACACGCCCTTCCACAAAGCATAGGTTCTTCTCCCACTTTGCATGGAGTCACGGTACACCAATTCTGAAGCCTGAACAGTGCAAACAGGTATTCGGTTGGATAGCAGATAATGCTTCCAGGCGACTTGGAAGAGCTACCTAATCTTCAACACGGTCCTGTCTCAGAAGCCTACAGTCTGGATCACTTAATCCTCACCCTGATCTTCCTTCCTCCTACTATATTGAGTCCCAAGAGACCAGTGATTCCACACTAGGAAACTCCAAGGAGCACTTTACAGTAACATTTCCTAATTGTGGCCACTCAACCTACATGCTCCAAGAGGGACAGAAGGACATACCGTTTAGTGATGCACAAAACAGCAACAAAAAGATGATGGTGGGGATCAGCAAATTTTGGCTAAGGAGAAACATGATGATGAGACACATTTACTGCTTAGTCTTGTTGTTAATTTAGGAAATCAGGAGGACCATGGTGCGGGGGTGGAAGATGAGGTGGTGGATGACGAAGTCTCTGACCCAAACTGGGAAGCTAGCATGCAGAGCAAGGCCAGTAGCACTGAGAGGTAGAGATTGTCAGCCTAGAAACAGACAGGAAGAAGCAGTCTGGTGACCAGAGGTAGAGGGTTGGCAACTATTCCACACTAACACTCCTGAATTTCTCCCTCAATGAGTTAGCTGTTCCCCAATCTAGGACTTTTTTTAAAAAGAATTCTGAGACAAGCAACATGTCCATTTTCAACCTGTGCCATGCCAAGATCAGCAGGGGACTGACCACTAAGAACCTACCCACATCATGTTATCTAAGCACCCGACTCTGTGGTCCGAACGCCTGGGTCCACGATTGGTGCCATCTGGTGACAGCACTTCTTCTTCTCCTGTGCAAGGTGCTTCCCAATCCCCTGTACAAAACACTGGTGCAGATGACTCCTACCTTGCACCTGTCCTTGCCTCTTCTGACTTACCATAATCAAGGAATTCCAAATACTTGTCCCAGCACAGCATTCAGCTGTCCCTACCCCAGGCCTTGGAACAAATACAAAGTTTTCAGCCAACTACCCACAGGCCCAAAGGCTAAACATATTTCCAGGCTGCTTGCCATGGAAATGTTGCCATTTTGGCTAATTCTCACAGACTCGCGGCAGCAGCCATTCATCGATACTCGGTCCCCAGCCCCTATTTTTTCTCCCGGTGTGTGTCATCCCCGCCTTGTACCAGCACGTGTCCAGGTACACGAACTGTGCCCTTACCAACGCTGTTACTGGGATTGTCCACTTCATACACCTGGACAATGTGCTTGTGGCCAGAGATGCTACATGTCCCTAATGGCACACAGGGTGAACATTGTGGAGGCTGGGGCCGAGTCATAACCTGGCATGACACATGTGCTCCCGACACCGAGGAATGGTGGCCCTGCTTTGATCAGATTTACATCCACCTCCAACAGCAATTTCTGCACCCCTCCTGTTCCTCCTCATCCTTCATCCCTGATGTGATATCTCAGAGAATGTTGACCACATCAGCCTGAAGCTGGAAGCTCTAAAGCACTGCCTCAGCAAAGCAGCAACAGGCTCTGCTGAAACTAATTTGTCTATGAGGTAAACCACACACTGTGGCAGAGATAGTTAAAAGATTAACAGACCAGACAGATCTGTGTTTTTTGTAGCTGAACCTTCAACAAGGCATGGTCATGTGTGAGAATGGACATAACCCAGTAGTGACTATGAAGCTTGGCATGCTAACACATGCACCATGCTTGGTAGATGTGCTCAGTTTGGTATTTCAGTGGTTTCTGAAAAACTAACTAGTTGTGCTACAGTCTCTGGTCAAGGAATGCAGAATCAGCGCCCATATCTGCAAGCTGGCTACAGCTGCCTTCGCTTTGGCATTGTTGCAGCAGCGCATAGAAATTCCAGCTCACTGACTGGTGGGCAACGTCACCATGAGCTGGAACTCTACACTGCACATGCTTTCAAGGGTTTGTGAGCACCAGAGGCCAGTGGTTTAGTACCAGTTCCACAACAGCTGAAGAGTGGACATAAATGTCTGACAATTGTGCAGTTCTCCAAGACTTTGAGGACTCCACAAAGATAGTACGCGGCAATGACATCATTGTCAGCTCAATTATCCCGTTTCTGTGCCTACTTAAACAGTCGTTGCTCACAATTAAAAATTAAAGTTTTCAGGTGGACCAGAAGGGGATGGAGGAAGACATAACACAGAGATGCAAGCCAGCCAAGCATCAACTCATCTGCTCATCACGGACTGGGTAACAATAAGGAGGTGGACACTGAGGAGGTGGAAGAGGAGGAACAGGAGCTGGGTTGCTAGTGCATCAGAGGCAAGTGGCCACCCAACCTTTGTCCTGTATCTCCTACGTGGATGGTCTGAGGATGGTAATGAGGAAGAGAGGGAGCAGATGGAGAGCTGTAATCATGGTGAAGACACAAAAGTGTTGGCGGTAGGGAGCTTGGCACATACGGCCAACTTTATATACCACTGCCTTTTGAGTGACCCTCGTATTACCTTCTTCTAGGCCAAAAAAGAGTACTGGTTGTTCACCCTGCTAAACCCACACTACAAGGAGATCCTTGCATCTCTCCTTCCTGAGGTGGAGAGGTGTACTAAATGGTGCTAAACCAGAATGCTATTGTGGAAAATATGTTGAAACAATTTCCATCAGACAACGCTAGCGGCAGTGGGTATACTTCCTTGTCCAAACAAGTAGGAGAGGCCAGAGAGACACACAGCAGAGATAGGGGTATGCTATTAAATGCCTTGGCCAATCTCAGCATCCAGGGCCTGATGACCATGTATTTTTGACAAGAAGGTAAAAGTTTTAAAGATGGTTAAGCAATACCTGGACAACTGGCCAGAACTGTCTCTCTATGCATGGAAGGTGTTGTTCTGCCCTGCCACTTGCATCTGGTCTGATCAGGTTTTCAGTGCCACCTGGATTAGGTCACAATTTCCACACCACCAGATGACAGCAGCACATAGTGTATAATATTCAATATTTGAATGAAGCCTGCCAGTTGTTGCATTTCTGGGGCTTATGGACGACTCTCCTTATAATTTTCGCCTAGCTTTGCACCATCTGCAGAGTCTTTAGGACTGTATAAGTATATCAACTACACCTTGAAAATATTTACGTTCTAAAAATTTTTTGGGATTCAATGAGTCATCCATACAGTTTAACATGGTTATTATTGCATTACGGTGGTATGTAAAATCACAAAAAGTGCTGAAAAAATATTCTGGATTAGATTATTCATTTATAGATTATGATGTGCTTTTTTAACACATTTTGGTGGTGCATAAAAGTACGAACACCTTTAAAACTTTGGTTGCATTTCTTACCCGTACACTATTCCGAGATCTGTGTTATATTTTTTGAATACATAATATTCTAAAAAAATTTAAATATTTTACTGGGTTACATTTCTTACCCATACAGTATTCTGTGGTCTGGGGTAGATTTTTGTCATATACAATACTCGAAAAAAAATTGCAGGCTTAAATTTTGCAGCCATAGAGTATTATGTGGTCTTTGGTACATTTCTGTGATATGTGAGCTGGGTTACATTTATCACCAAAACACTATTCCGTGTACTGGGGTGCACTTTTTATGATAAAGGGCACTACCAAAAACTTTATTAAATTTCTCACCCATAGACTATTCCATCTTCTTTGATTCATTTAGTTGTTATATAACCCTCAAAAAACTTGTTCACAAATTTATCAGTAATATATTACCATTCATACAGTATTACTTGTGCTTGGGTACATTTCATTGGTTTGTTACCCTCAAAAAAAAATTGTTAAAAATGTATATTTATTATACTGCTCATTCTTAGACTTTTACATATTCTTGGGTAAATTTTGATTATGTATAAGCCTCATAAAAACTTGTTCAAATTTCATTGGTACTTTATTGCTTATGTATAGGGTATTATATTTTCTTGGGTACACATTTTATTGGTATTTAAGCTTAAAATAACTTTTTCCATATTTTATTGTTCCTATATAGCTCATCCATAGGCTATTCTATGGTCTGAAAGTACATTTCAGTGATATATAGCCCTCAAAAAAGTTGTTTAAAAATGTATTGGTTTTATATTGCTCATCCGTAGGGTATTACATCTTCTTGGGTACATTTCTTTGGTATATAACCCTCAAAAATCTTGTTTAAAAATGTCTTGTCATTATATTGTTAATCCATAGACTTTAAGGCTATGTGCACACGTTGCGGAATGTTTGCAGAAATTTCCTGAGGAAAACTGGACTTTTCCCAGAAAATCCGCATTCGTTTTTATCGCATTTTTGGTGTGTATTTGTGCATTTTTACCTCTAATTTTTCCTGAACATTCTAGGTCAATAATATAGCGGGAAGTACGCAGATTTACCACAAAATTAATTAGCATGATGCGTTTTTTTTCGCGATGCGCTTTTTTCATGGAAAAAAATGCACCATGTGCACAAAAATTGCAGAATTCATTCTAAAAAATAGGATGCTTAATTCATGCGTTTTTTAAGCATTTTTGCCGTGAAAAAATGCGAAAAAAACGCGAAAAATCTGCAACGTGTGCACATAGCCTTACATCTTCTTAGGTAGCTTTCAGTGGTATATGAGTCTCAAAAAACTTGTTCAAAATTTTATCAGTATTATATTGTTCATCCATTGAATGTTTTGTGGTCTGCAGTACATTTCTTTAGTATGTATCCCTCAAAAAACTTTTATAAAAATGTATTGCTATTACATTGCTCATCCATAGGGTATTATATCTGCTTGGGAGCATTTTGGTGATATCTAACCCTTCAAAAAATTGCTCAATTTTTTTTTCAGTATTATATTGCTCATCAATATTACATTACATGTTCTTGGGTACATTTCGGTGGTATATAATCTTTAAAAAACTTGTTAAAAAATTGATTGGTAAAATATATTGCTCATCCATAACCTTTTACATATTCTTGAGCAGATTTGATTGCTATGTAAGTCTCAAAAAACTTCACAAATGTATTGGTATTATATTGCTCACCTATAGACTATTCAGTGGTGTGGAGTATATTTCTTTGGTATATAACCCACAAGAAACTTACTCAAAAATGTATCAGTATTATATTGTTGATCCATAGGGGATTACATCTTCTTGGGTCTAATTCATTGCTATATAAGCATTAAAACACTAAAAAAAGTAAATGAATTTTAGCTTTAAAAAATGTATTGATATTACATTGCTAATCTGTACATTTTTACATATTCTTGGGTAGATTTCAATGTGCATAAACCTCAAAAAAACTGTTAAAATATTGATCAGTATAATATATTGCTCATCCATAGACTTTTACATATTCTTGGGTACAATTTGTTGCTATATAATTCTCAAAAAACTTGTTCAAAAATGTATCGGTATATTGCTCACTTATAGACTATTCCGTGGTCTGGTGTACATTTCCTTGGTATATAACCACCAAAAAATTTGTCCAAAATTTTAGGCTGTGTGCACGCGTTGGAGATTTGGTGCATTTTTGTCTTTTTTGTGACAAAACCTGATGCCAGCAACGAATGAAAATCCTAAAGTGTCATGCACACGTTAAGAATTTTTGACTTGTAAATTTGGTGCGCAAAATAATAAGCAGCATGTTAATTCTCTGAGCATTTTTGCCCTGAGTTTTTCACTATTGACTCTACCCATATCATCCAAACACGCAGGGCAAAAAAACACACCACCAGATGACAGCAGCACATAATGTTTTTAATATTCAATATTTGAATAAGGCCTGCCAGTTGTTGCCTTTCTGGGGCTTATGGATGACCCTCTTTTTTGCCTGGCTTTGCACCTTTCATTACTTGAACATCAACGAGCACGCCAGTATTTTAGTGCTTGATCCTATCTAGCCATTAGGTATTCATCATGAGCTGCTTCTTTATTTCTGGAATGGCATTCACTTAGAGAGGAAACCATAATGCTTTTCCAATAAGTGGCAGTATGGCATTTCACTGCCATTAAAGTCAGGAGATGTTAAGTTTTTAGCTGAACAGGTTGAAGGAAGAAGTGAACCTAATAGTAGTAATAAAATCTTCATGGGATCTATTTTGTGCAGGAACAAAATACATGGACTTCTTTGAAGATAGTTAAAGGGGTTCTATACTATTAAAGAAAAGAGTAACTTGAAAATATGCAGAAGGTAAAATTACGAGATACGCATTTGATTGTCTTTATTACTGACTATAAGAAATGTGCATTGCAAGGAAAATATTGAAATAAATGAAACTACGAAAAGGGGGAGATTCAAGGATATGCGCTGATAGGCAAGAAGATGATAAATTGACAACTTGACATCTAAAAGGCAGTTGGAATAAACAGGAGGAGAGAGGTAATACATTACTGATTAAAAAAAATATATTCTCTGTAAAGCCAATATGCTGGCTATGAGGGTGGCAACACCTAATGGGAAATTCAGCTTAGGTTAGTGAAATTAATGGATGAATATTGTCAATGGAAATAAATGTATTTCTCCTTATAATGATATGCATATAAATGAGCATGAAGCAATTGACCTTATTCCCAGGTTTATATCCAGCCAATCTTATCTAATCTGAAATTCTGTAAAGCATTGGTATAGCTTGACCCTTATCTTTCAATTATATTTTTAAGTCAGTAGCAAAATAGGATGATTGTTCAATACTTGGATGTTAATAGGCAAATTTAATAGAAATAAAGAACATTATTAGTAGGATTTACAGTATTATTAATTTTCAACTATTAACCTCTTATGGGGGTTGGCAACATTGTAGTCAAATGGAGTTTAAAAAAAGATGTATGGCCACATTTACTACAACATTCATCAATAGGCTGCTGAGGGGTTGAGAGAACACAGCATCACTTTGAATTAAGAGATGACAGTAAGTGCAGAACATTGTCCCGGCGCAGTTGATAATGGCACAGTATATACAGGTCCTTCTAAAAAAATTAGCATATAGTGCTAAATTTCATTATTTTCCATAATGTAATAAAGGACCTGTAGAGACAGATCAGTAGAAATGATTGTATCTATCCGATGTGAATCAAATTTCATGAAATTTGCTGGCCACTGAGAATTTAATAGTAAATTGTTTGAATTCACAATGATCTGCAAACTTTAAGAATCGACACATGAGTGCATTATTACATTTTACACACTGGAAACCATCCTCAATTTGTACATCTCAGAGTGGCAGAACGTCTCTTACGCTCTTTTGATCACAATAGCATCAACTAGTAAGCCATGTTATTTACATGTGTTATTACTATTTCTTTACCTCCTTACTACAGGGTATTTGTTCAGTCATTTTTATTCTGTTTTACATTGCAGACTTTCAAGTCTATCAATGACACCTCAATTTGTTCTTTTCTTTAGTTCTCTAACCATCAGTACCTTGGGGGCTAAGGAAGATATTTTACCAGTACATTCTCGTCCAGTTAAAGAGAGTCTTTCACCGAATTTTTTATGTTGAATGGGACACATGATATTATAGTGGCTGCAGAGTGGAATAAAACTTTTTTTATTATGACTTTCCGTTGCAGACATATTCGCAATCAGTATTTGAGTAAACTTTTTTTTTTTTAAGTCCAAGTGAGTGTTAGACAATTATCACTTGAGGCTTGTACTTCCTCTTTCTGTATGATGTTGACCAATGCATGGTATAGAGGTGTTATCAAGTCATGCTAAAGTGGCATGATCCCATTTACAGTATTGTGGTGTTTTCCTGTTGTTATCCTGTTGTAGTATGGTAGTGTTTGGTGATGTTACCAAATTGCATTATAGCTGTGTTATATAGTTTATGGTATCAAGTTAAGATAAGACTCTGTTATCCAGTGACTACATGGTGGTAGTGCCCAGTTTACAATAAGGTGAGGTCAAAATGGTATTTTCCAGCTCACAGTATGGTGATGTCATCAAGTTACAACATGGAAATCTTAAGGTACTGCCACGTTTTTTAGCGATCCCGTTAGCGATGTTGTTTAGTGTGGCATACCCTTTATTCAGTGAAGGTATATTGGTGTTACATAAATAAATCATATGGTAGCATTATCCAGTTATGGCATGGTCATAGAATGTAGTCACTGTATTTACTATTCTTTGGAGGTAAAGCTAATCTATTGATTTAGATTCCTGATTGTGGCACAGCATGATGTGCCTTCTACAGTATTTTACAACACCACACATTGTTTTAGAGGAACATAGTCTACTACATTGAACAATTGTTATGGCTAATAGTTGTTTTATCATTGATCTTTTTATCTTTACAATTACTCAAAAACAAGCAAATCATCATGATGCGTTATAAGTAGGGATGCGTGAACTCAGCCAATCAACATGTTTTTCCGGTGTGGGCACTTTCAGCAACATCACAGTCATGTCAGCCCCCAGCTGCTAATTAAAAATAGGGGGACCCCATAACATCTTTTCATTTATTTATTATTTTTTAATAATAAATAAATACATGAAAAATGCTAACAGAGAAATGAATAAATGAAAAAAACAACCTGAGGTCACAATTATTTTTAACCTCTTTCCGACGTTGGGAGTAATAGTACACCCACGTTGGAATCCCTCACTTTTATGTAGGCTTCGGCGGTAAGCCACATCTTTCCTGGCAAATGTCAGCTGTTTTGATCAGCTGACATGTGCCTATAACAGCAACGGGTGGAATCACAATCCACCCACGGCTGTTAAACCGTTAATGCCGCTGCCAATCTCTGACAGCAACATTTAACTCATGCTTCTGGCAAGCACGCTGGAAATCCTGCCTAACGGTAACCCAGTCATGTGACTGCGGGCCACCGATGGGTTGGCATGACAACCAGAGGTCTCCAACAGACCTCTATGGTTGTCATAACCAGATTGCTTTGAGTGTCACCAGGTGGTTGGCTCTCATAGGAAAAGTGAGCATTTCTGCTACATACAGGCGATCTGATCATCACCTGTATGTAAACAAGAAACTGTAGGAGAGATCAAAACAAATAGGGTCTTATCTGAAAAATACACTTAGTTTAGCATTCAGAATAAACTCATCTGTTCAATCTGTTAAGGATGCATATAATATAGAAAATCATCTGCAGCGGATCCACGGGTCAGCTAGTGACCATCAGACTGTAAAGGGAGTTAGTAGACAATATTATGCGCTGCTGACAGATTAGAGATGTATATCCCCATATGGTACAGTAAGGTGGTGGTTTATTTCAACGCGTTTCAAAGTACCGTATGTACTCGAGTATAAGCCGACCCGAGTATAAACCGGGGCCCCGAATTTTGCCACTGAAAACTGGGTAATCTTATTGACTCGAGCATAAGCCGGGTATATAAACCACCATCCTGATGTTCTCCCCGGTCCTGCTCCATGCTCCCTCATCCAGCTCTGTGCTCCCCCCTACTGCTCAGTCCTCCTCTGTGCTCCCCCCTCCTGCTC
>VIAB01037718.1:9737-24969 GCA_009801035.1 Oophaga pumilio
TTTGAACGAGAAGGTGTGTCCAAACTTTTGGTCTGTACTGTATGAGTATTAGCATATGGAACAGATCTGAGCCCCTATGGTATGCGTGGCTTTTGTGACCATTTGGTATATATTGAGTTAGTCTTTTATGACATGCATTCAATCCACATCTCCTGGTAGCGTCACATTATAGATAGTCTGTTTTCTTGAAGCTGGGTCAAATAATATTTGATGGTCGCTGTGAGCCACTCTGTTTACTTCTGAATTTACTTATGCAAGGACTTTACCTGTGTGGTCCTTGCTTTATTTTTTCATCATTGTACATTTTCTCTGCAAGTGTGGGCACTCTTTTTCTTTCGTGCCACCATATGCCAATGTTTGTCCTAATAAAAAATTTTTTTTATTCCCCAAACCTATGTTTTAGAATTGTCTCTCATCTAACAAATCTGGGATGTCGTTGGTCAGCAATTGCAAATAAGTTGCCAGCAGTGGATCTTGATTATTTACATGCCCAAATGCATTCATCATGGCAGAAGAATCCTCAGACAAGTATTAAGATCCTCAATGATAGCAGCCAAGGCTTGAAAGTACATGTAATTTTGCACGTGGTACTCATACTCGATGCTAAATAAACTGAGATGTTTTGAAAATTTTGTTCCCATTTTTTTAGCATTTGTCTATCACTAACATGTCTACTGATCTTGTTATCATAATATCATGACTCTTCCTTCTTGGTGCTGCAATTTCAATATTGAAGAGTGTAGATTTGATGTCAGCCTTACCATACCAACTTGTTCAATAAAGTGAGTATGTTACTTATACTGCGCAGTGAATGGTGTAAAAAATATATAACAAAATTGCAGAATAGCTGTTTTATTTCGCACCAACAAAAAATAATAGAAGTTTTTAAGCCCATCATATGATATGATACCATTAAAAATACAACTCATCCTGCAAAAATCAAGTCCTTCTATTGCAATCAAAAAAATTAAAAAGTTCCTACTCATGAAACAAAGTAATACAAAGGCCCGAGATTGATGTGTACTACAGGTATCAATAGGGGGTCCACAGGAAAAGAAATGTTCCAGCTCCTTAAAATTTCAAAATTTTATTCGTCCATTCGATATAAAAAACAAAGTGGTATAAGCTCCATGAAAGGAAGCCACATCCAGCAACGCGTTTCGATCAGTCGATCTTCATCAAGGCTGCTATACACATGTAAAACACACAGACCTATATACTATTCACGGACCAATGAAAATTGAACTAGCAATCACATGATAGATTGAAGGTCCTGGAAGGTGAATTGCGATTGAAATAATCAAAGGTCCTAGAGACACATATTATTACATTTAAGAATAAGGAAAACAATGAAATAAAATACAGATATGGCGAAAATCCAATCAGTAATTATAATGATACATTAATTCATTCTTTTTGTTTAATCCATTTGGATATCTTGTATTCAAGGAAAAGATCCAAAAGGCCTCCCTGGTCAATAGAAGTCTGCCGATATCTCCACCTCGCACAGATTTATTAACTCTTTCTATGGCATTGACTTGGAAAGACGTAGTGTTGCGATTGTGAGAAAGAATAAAATGTTTGGCAGCTGCCGATACATTTCGATTTGGATTGGTGATATTTCCAATATCAGATAAATGCTCCGAAATTCTCGTTTTTAATTTTCTGGTTGTGCACCCCACGTATGACAGACTACAAGAAGTACAATTTATCTTGTAGACCACATGTGTCGAATTACAATTAATATATTGTTTAATGTCATAACTGACAGATTGGTTGTTGTTGCTAAAGGTTTTAGTAATTAATGCGTGTTTGCATGTTCTACAATTGTTTGCACCACACTTGAAAAAACCCTTAAATTTCAACCATGTATCATTCTTGATCCGAGCATGAAACATGCTGGGCGAGATTCTGTTACCTATAGACGGAGCTTTTCTAGCTATGATGTTTACACCCGGTTGTAATATCTCACACAAAGTGTCATCTTCATATAGGAGCGGTAGAAATTTATTAATGATCTTTTTTATTTCTCCAAATTGTGGACTAAACTGCAGACTAACAAAAGATCGATCACAGAATGAGACATTATTTTGCAGCTGTGACATTTTATTGTCACAGTTGATCAAGTTGTCACGTTGTTTGTGGGTAACAATACGCCGAGCTCTATTTATCATCCAACGAGGATATCTTCTATTAACCAATTTGTTATCTATCATGTCAAATTGTTCCTCTAAATTAATTTGTGAGCTACAATTTCTTTTAATCCTGATATACTCGCCCAACGGAATGGATTTAATCGTGTGCTTGGGATGACTGCTGCCTGCATGTAAAATGGTATTGCCCCCAAACGGTTTGATATGTGTTTTGGTGCAAATAATTTGTCCCTCCACACAAATCCAAATCCAAAAATGACATGTGACTAGAATGATGTCTATTCGTGAAACGAATGTTGAAGTTATTATTTCCAATATAATTCATGAAATCCGGTATGGCAGACACATCGCCACCCCAAATAATGAGGATGTCGTCGATGTATCTGCCATACCAGACCAGGGAACCACAAAAGGGATTATCTGCAGAGAAAATAGAATTGTATTCCCAAAAAGCCATGACAAGATTCGCTAGCGATGGTGAAAATTTAGCACCCATCGCTACTCCGGTTTGTTGTAAAAAAAACTGATTATCAAAGGAAAAAAAATTGTGAGTGAGAAGAAAAAAAGTAACCTGCAAAAGAAAATTGATTAAGTCCTCAGAATACTGACTAAACTTTTGCAAATGAAATTGAAGCACTGTCATGGCAACATCATGTGGGATACAGGTGTATAAGGAAATGACATCGCAACATGACCATGTGTAATTGTCATTCCAAATTTTCTCTGAAAACATTTTAAGAACATCCTTCGAATCTTTGATGAAACCAGGGATTCTGCGCACTAGAGGTTGTAAAAGGGAGTCCACCCATTCCCCCAAACGTTCATTAGATGAACCAATGCCCGAGACGATTGGTCTCATAGGGGGGATTTTTTTCTCCTTATGGATTTTTGGTAACCCATGCATAATTGGAAGTTTTGGATGTGACACCTCCAAGTACTCCGCTTGCTTTTTAGTTAACACTCCCAGAGTGAGACCCTCTTTAATGATGTTATCTGCATCAGATTTAAATTCAATAGATGGATTAATATCAAGTTGCTTGTAAGTATTTATATCCTGCAGAAGTTCCATCATTTGGTCGTGATAATCATTTTTATTCATCACAACAACCACTCCACCTTTGTCTGACATTTTAATGACAATATCAGACATATTTTTCAGCTCCTCCAAAGCCGTTTTGTGATTGTGAGATAAATTTGATTTATATTTATGTCCATTTCGACTTTTCACATTATCATGCAATTTTCTCAATTCTTTTTCAACTATTTCTTGAAATTTATCCATATTTTCAGATCTAGATTGAATTGGATAAAATGATGGATTTTTTATTTTAAATTGAGATATAGAAATTTGTGAATTAGATGAAATATTCGATTCTGATGATAAATTCTGCAAGATATTTAATGAAACCTGTTCTTTGAAATTCAGCTCTGCAAATTCATTAATAGGAGGAGATAAAATTTCTCGATGGTCATCTTCACAAGATTCATGAAAAAAATGTTTTCTAACAGTGAGCTTTCTGATAAATTTGTTTATATCCAAAACTGTTTGAAAAATATCAAAATTTTGGTCTGGCACAAAGTTCAAGCCCAAGGATAATACCTCCTGCTGTGTGTCAGTAAGATAATTGAGGATAAATTTAGGACATTCCTGCTGTCTTACACTTGAAAAAACTTTTCTTTCGACGTGTTATCATTCCTTGGTCCTTTACGATGTTTCCTGCCCCCCCCGACTTTTGCGTTTTTTGACTGGCGGTAATTATTGCCAAAACTGATAGAGGGGACATCATTCAGTGACATATCTGAGGCACTTAGATTGTTATCAGACGATTCAGGTTCGGAAGAAGTGAAAAAAACATGTGGTTTATTAGTCGGCTTATTTCGAGCATGGTTACGTTTCAAAATGGATCTCGGGGTTCTCGGTGTATACTCCCATTTGCCCCATTCATAGACTTTGTGGAATAATCTTTGGTATCTCGTGCAAATTTACGTTTTTTTCGATCCATTATTTCTCTCTCCAAACAAGAAACTTTATCCTGGACTTTGGACAACATGGAGTCAAATTGTGTCATATTTTTGAATTCAATTAGAGCAGTATTAATTGTGTCCATCTGTTCCTGCACCTCTTTAAGTTTAACATCTTCATGTTTTACAATTAGTTTCATCAGATCAGCAGAGCATGTGCTCAAGATTTGGTTCCATTCAACAGTAAACTCATCAGAGAAATCACATGTCGGGATTTTTTTAATTCGCAAACCCCGCGGTATCATTTCCTTCGTGAGATAATTTTGAAGTGTGGTTTGGTCCCACCATAATCTGGTTTCTAGCAGCATCAGCTGTTCCAATTTGTCCACAGTAGTATTGAGATCAGGTGTATCATCTAAAGCATTAGGATCATTCGAAAAAAACAGAGCAGCTTTTTTTGTTCTGTCCTTGAAAAGATTGGTAGCCATATTGTAGCAATAAAAGTGAAGCAATCCAATCACTCATATGGTGTTGATTAACAAAATATGTCTTATGGGGAGCATATGGGAGCACGGTGTAAATCACATACACTATTCTCATCAATAGGGGGTACAGACATTTTCAGCAGGACACTTCCCAAACCATAAAAATGAAGAATAAAGAACAAATGCTAAATCTCTTTTTTAAATACACTACTGACGTCAACTTACAATGTGATATCAAAGACTTAAATAAAATCTGTACGAGTATGTACACGTATAGTACACTAAATCGATTCAGCATATCTTTTGGGGAAAATTTGTCATTAATAAATATTTTGTCTGAATAAAGAGAAAATAACTCCAGTAAATAAGTATTTTTAGGCTATTTTCCCACAATGATTTTTACTTTTACCTATTTTTGTTGCATCAAAAACGCAGCGTCTTACAGGTCCAGCAAAGTGGATGGGATTTATATCTGAGCTGTGGTGTGAGTTTCAAATCTGCCACATGTCAATTTCTCTTGCGGGTGCGCTCACTTTTTGTCATAGACTTGCATTAGATGCAAGACAAAAAATGCACATGCGTTTTTAGTATGTTTAGTATGTTTCCATGGCAGAAATGCATCAAAAAGGCATATAATCTGCACCTAGTATATCAATAAAGTTTTTTCAAAGCCAAATACAACGAAATATCAAAAACAAAGCAGGTTTATTTAACGCATGACACAAACACACACTAAACCGCAAGTAACCAAAGTTAAATAATAGGTGCAAAAATCCTGCAGCGTCAAATACTTACCAAAAGCTCATCGTGGGAACGTAGCTTCAAGGTAACATAAACTGATTACAGAGTTTCTTGCTTCTAGTACTACAGAAATCAGCTGCAGTCTGTTGCCAGAATTGAAATGTTTAATTTCGCCACAGCTTAGTCATGGGGGAAATGAAGCATTGCACAGTTCCAAACAGCTTTTCCAAAAACTAATATAGCTAATAAAATAATAGATTTTTTTCTTTTCTCCCTGAAGCATAGAAGAGATAAGCTCAGGGATATGGTCTTCACTCATAGGACTGCATTAAAATATAAAAATGCAATGTCCGTTCTATTTCTTGGTGTGTCTGTATATTTTGGGTTGAGAAAGTAATCCATTAAAGTTGGAGAATTTTTTTTTTACCATTGTTTTAAAGTGAATCCATCAGAAGTTGAACTCAATCGGATGAAAAGCCATTCATGCTCCGCAGCTGCTGGCAATAGTGATACCTTACTGTATAAATAACGCTTTTGAAATGACTTTCTATACAATTATTGTTTTTGAAGGTTTTGTGTCTCAGCAGATGGTGACAGAAATCCAATAAATTAGGTCGCTTTTGCTCTGTTTCAATCTTCCCATGACTTTTGCCCCTGTACTGGGTGAATTTACTTAGCCCTGTTTATCATCCAGTTAATAAGTTAATTCTCTGCATGTGTTTTATTTTAGCAATGTGTTTCCTCTCCTGGTGTTTCTACACTGAAGGAATGCAATTATATATTGTCTTTTAACCAGTTATGTATTGTATGAATCAATTTCCCTGGAAAACTGTAAAAATATGTGCATAGAAGAGCGATGTGACTTTACTCCAGTTATGACAATTGCCATATAACTATATTGTCAAAAAGGATCTATGATAACAATTACAAAATGTAAGATCTATACATTGAAAAAATATACTGCATATAAAATACTCCCTTAATAGTACCAGATTAGCATGTTTTAAAAACATATATTCGCTTAGTAGTATATACAAAACAGGAGAAATAGGAGTCAATTAAAGCTTTAAAAGGAACCTTAAATCAGGAATTTGCTAAGTAAACTATAGACACTGTCAGGTTGGCGCCGTTACACTGATTAAAATGACTCCTTGGTTGACAAAATCTATCTTGTGGTTGTTGTTTAATCTGTATTTGCAGGTTTTTTAGCTAATGAGATTCTCGTGTTTTGGGGCTTTCCTGTGGGCGGATCTTTATCTGGTGCTCTGCCTCCTATTTTACATACTGCATTTAATAGTGTTGGCATTGCAAAAAAAATGTAACTTATGCAAAATGGCACTGGTGGTGGTGCATGCGCAGTAGCATCTATTGCTCACTAATAGATGCTACTGCGCAAGCGCCATTGACGGCACCACTTTGCTGCAGCCAATTTTTTTCCCCTCCATCAAAATGGCACCACCGACGCTTGCGCAGTAGCATCTATTGCTTGCCGATAGATGCTACTGGTCAACGCCGCTGCCGTTTTGCTGCAGCCAAACTATTTTTCCTCCAACAAAATGGCACAGGTGGTGGCACTTGCATAGTAACATCTCTCTTTTGCAGATACACTTACAACTACATCTATGCTGATGGATAACAACAACACTGCCAATAATTTTTCATATGATTAAATAAAGATTGTATACATTTTTATGCTTGAAGCTGGATTCTTACTTTTTGAACAAGCCATTCTCATGTCTGGCAGAGATGAGAGTCCATGCGTCGCTCATTGAACTCATCTGAAGCTTCCCACAAGGGTTAACTGATTTTCTTTTTTCACTTTAATAATACTAAACGTAGCCCTGCAAAAGGCATTATGGCCCTAAACATAGCCTTGCAGACAGTATAATGGCCCCCAAATAGCACTGCAAACTGAATAATGGGCTCCACATAGCCCTCCAAACAGTATGACCCCCACATAGCACTGCAAACAGTATAATGGCCACTCACAAAGCCCTCCAAATAGAATAATATCCCCCACACAGCACTGCGAGCAGTGTAATAGCCCCCATTTAGAATTGCAAACAGTATAATGGACCCCCACATAGTCCTCCAAACAGTATAATAGCCCCTACAGAGCACTGCAAACAGTATAACGGCCCCCATAATGTACTCATTGAATAAAATAAATAAAAATTAAATGCTCACCTCTCCCTGTTCCCCCACTGCTTCGGCCTCTATAGCATGTGGTCTGCAGCTCTGCACAGTTCTACAGAGCAGGCGTTATATAGTGATCTCGTTGCACCAGCTGTGCTAAAACATCAGACACGCAGGGGAATGATGGAGGATGGAGCTGATGGCTCATGTTTCATCATTGCTTTCAACTGTATCTATATCCAAGATGCAAATACAGTTGAAAGTGTGATACTGGGTGGGGAGCAGAGCTGGAGCTGGCACTGGGCCACTGACTCATGGACCTCATAGTGACCGTGTGGTCTGCTGCTATTAGTGGTACTCCACTGCTTATTACTATATGTAAATAGGTCTTTAGCTATGATTCCTTGTGATGATCGACGTGACACGGGATCCCGATCGCTGCCATGGAGACCCGATGTCATCATGACAACATCCGGGTCTCCAGAGCTGAGAAACTTCCTGTCATGCGCAGTGAATGATTAGGAAGTCTCTCAGGTCAGTGTGCACAACATGCAGCGCTGACAGCTTATATAGCATGCAGATGCTGCTTCATCTGTTTGATATAGAAGCGATCAGGCTGGAAAAAATGATTGTCCCATAGTGGGACAAAGTGTAAAACTTAGAATGAAATAATTTTTTTTTTAAATAATTGTAAAAATATTTAAAACAAAATAAAAAATAATAATAAAAAAGCAATATTTATTCAATCACTAAATAAATATTTGATTGAAAAAAAAATCTAAACTTTAAAAGTACACATATTTGGTATTGCCGGGTACGTAACGACCCGACCTATAAAACTGTCCCACTAGTTAACCCCTTTATTGAACACCATAAAAAACAAGGCAAAAAACAATGCTTTATCATCATACCGCCGAACAAAAAGTGGAATAACACGCGATCAAAAAGACGGATATAAATAAACATGGTACTGCTAAAAACGTCATCATGTACCGCAAAAAACAAGCCGCCATACAGCATCATCAGCAAAAAAATAAAGTTATAGCTGTAAAGTGATGCAAAAACAATTATTTTTTCTTCAAAAGTTTTTATTATATAAAAGCGCCAAAACATGAAAAAATTATATAAATGAGGTATCGCTGTAATCATACTGACCCGAAGAATAAAACTGCCTTATCAATTTTACCACACGCGGAACTGTGTAAATGCCCCCCAAAAGAAATTCATGAATTGCTGGTTTTCACTCAATCTGTCTCCCAAAAATTGGAATAGAAAGTGATCAAAAAAGTTATGTGCTGCGAAAATGGTACCAATAAAAATGTCAACTCGTCCTGCAAAAAACAAGACCTCACATGACTCTGTGGGCCAAATTATGGAAAAATTATAGCTCTCAAAATGTGGTGATGCAAAAACTATTTTTTGCAATAAAAAGTGTCTTTTAGTGTGTGACAGCTGCCAAACATAAAAACCCGCTATAATGGGTTTTGATCACTGTGATAGACCCTATCACAGTGATCAAAATAAAAAAATAGTAAATCAAACCCCCCCTTTATCATCCCCTTAGTTAGGGAAAAATAATAGGGTTAGAGTTGGGCTAAAGTGAGTTGGGCTAAAGTTAGGGTTAGGGTTGGGGCTAAAGTTAGGGTTAGGGTTGGGGCTAGAGATCAGGTTAAGGTTTGAATTACGGTTACGGTTGGGATTAGGGTTAGGGTTAGGGGTGTGTTGGAGCTAGGGTTGTAGTTAGAATTTGTTGGTTTCCACTGTTTAGGCACATCAGGGACTCTCCAAACGCGACATGGCATCTGATCTCAATTCCACCAAATTCTTTGTTGAAAAAGTGAAACGGTGCTCCTTCCGAGCTCTGCCATGCGCCCAAACAGTTTTTTACCCCCACATATTGGGTATCTTCATACTCAGGACAAATTGCACAACAACCTTTGGGGTCCAATTTCTCCTTTTACCCTTGGGTAAATAAAAAATTGGGGGCAAAATTATAATTTTTGTGCAAAAAATATGATTTTTTATTTTTACGGCTCTACGTTATAAACTTCTGTGAAGCACTTGGGGGTTCAAAATGCTCACCACACATCTAGATAAGTTCATTAGGGGGTCTACTTTCCAAAATGTTGTCACTTGTGGGGGTTTCCACTGTTTAGGCAAATTAGGGGCTCTCCAAACGCGACATGGCGAATGATTTCAATTCTAGCCAATTTTGCATTGAAAAGTCAAACGGCGCTCTTTCCCTTCCGTGCTCTGCCATGCGCCCAAACAGTGGTTTACCTGCATATATGGGATATCAGGGTACTCAGGACAAATTGTAGAACTTTTGGGGTCTAGTTTCTCGTGTTACCCTTGGTAAAATAAAACAAATTGGATCTGAAGTAAATTTTTTGTGAAAAAAAGTTAAATGTTAATTTTTTTAAACATTCCAAAAATTCCTGTGAAGCACCTGAAGGGTTAATAAACTTCTTGAATGTGGTTTTGAGCACCTTCAGGGGTGCATCTTTTAGAATTGTGTCACTTTTGGGTATTTTCTATCATATAGACCTCCCAAAGTGACTTCAAATGTGATGTGGTCCCTAAAAAAAATGGTGTTGTAAAAATGAGAAAGCGCTGTTTAATTTTTAACCATTATAACTTCCTAGCAAAAAAAAAAAATGGCTCAAATTGTGCTGATGTAAAGTAAGCATGTGGGGAATGTTACTTGTTAAATATTTTCTGTGACATATCTCTGTGATTTAAGGGCATGAAAATTCAAATTTGGAAAATTGCAAAATTTTCAAAATTTTTTCCAAATTTCCATTTTTTTCACAAATAAGCGCAAGTCATTTCAAATAAATTTTACCACTATCATGAAGTCCAATATGTCATGAGGAAACAATGTCCGAATCACCGTGATCCATGGACGCATTCCAGAGTCATTACCTCATAAAGGGACACTGGTCAGAAATGTAAAAGTTGGCCCGGTCATTAACATACAAACCACTCTTGGGGGTAAAGGGGTTAAATGATAAAAACTTTGGGAGGAGTACGTCTTTAAATTAATATATAAGATATATAAAGCAAAATAAAATAAAACATGTACATTGTAAAATAAATATGAAATCATTCACTTTCTAGTGGAATTTAAAATTAAAAATATTGATAAACTTTTTGAACGTTGATACTAATTTTGTACTAATTCTAAGATTAAATGTATGTTATAGCTTTGAATATGATGTAATTAGAATATTTTGGTAAATGTAGAGATATGATAATTGTATTTAGAACTAACACGGCAGAAAAATTAAAATTACACAAACATTTTGGGGAATCAAAACAGAAAAATAAATTAGAGCTAAATAAAACTGGAATGTTCTAAAGCTTCCCGGGGTGAATTGGGGGTTGAATGTTATTATTTCTACAAGGCTGCTAATGTTGCTTAAATGTGAAAAATCCCACTAGAATGGCATGTGAGACATGTAGCATACAATAACACTGGTATAATATATTACTTTATGAATTATTTCTGACTAGTTCACAGGCTGCTATTCATGTTTGTAGGAAAATATCTTCAGGTCAAATTTTTTTTTTTCTAAATTGGAGACGTTTTGTTGGCATTAATGAAAACAATTTTACCAACTGCTCAGAAGTACCAGTGTTTGGTCTTATTCTATTCCTGCTTCTCCATTGAGTATTGAGCATTTTTCTTTTTTCTTAAATCCTCCAAAAATATGGGTCTTTAAATTTAGTGTGCCAGTATATAAACTATCTTGGTCTTTACCAAGGGTGCGTTGTTCACAGGACTCTTGCGTGTTTTTAGGCTGCTCTGTATTACCATATTAGCCTGTACACTATGAGCAAATGTACATCTAGTTTAACCGAGCAATGGGAAAGCACAAAGTGAAAAGGCACATGAACAACCAGAATGTAGTGTTTGACTGACAGCCAGGGATAGTGAAGACATAGAGACCATTGCTAGGCCTTTGGATGCCCCGAAACCAGCCAGCTCTTTCTGGGGATGTTACTGGCACAACTTCTGTACCCATGCCATTCCTGAGACATAACTGTATGCCCGATAGTGAGAAATCATCAAAAATGTGGACATGAGGTTACCTCCTTTTGTAGGAGGGTGTTAAAGAAACCAATAGAAACACACTACCACATTAGTTGCTTTTTGATTGCGTTTTTTTAGGCTTTATATAGTATAATTTCATTGATTGCACCTATCCCTGAATTTTCCATAAAACAGGCAATATCTGCAATCTGTAAGGCTATGTTCAAATGTTTTGTTTTTGATGCATTTTTTCCGCATGCAAAACCTGCTCTCTTGGCAGTAAATAGCAGGTTTTGCTGAGTGTTTGTAGCATTTTGTTGCGGCGCTTTTGCTGCTTTTTTTTACTGCTTTTCTGTCAGAGAACCTTTTTTTCTTGTGCATGCTGATAAAATTTAGTACATAAAAAAAATCTGATTGAACTTCATCAGATTTTAGCACCAAAAACGCAGCAAAACATGATACCTGTGTTTTTTTCAGCGTTTTTGCAGCATTTTTTGCACTAACCATTGCTTTCAATGGGTACAAAACGCTGAAAAAATTGACATGCTGCATTTTGCAAAAACGCAGCTCTTTGACGAAACAGTCAGGAGAAAAAACAAGTCGTGTGCATGAGAAATTCTGAAATCTCAGACTTTGCTGGTACTGTGAAACAGCTGAAAATTTAAAAGCTGCAAAAATGCTGTGTGTGAACATAACCTAAATGATTTCTATCCCAGTACAATCTACTCCCATGCTATAGCTGAAGGGGAGGAACTTATTAATGCATTGTAACTAGATCCATAGATCTACTGAACACTAATAGAAAATTACCTGCAACCAAGTATTGGTATATTAGCATAAATTAATTGATGGCTTACCATGGCTTCTTTAATAGATTTAGGTCTCAGACAAGCGGTGGATACCACGCCAGAGCAGAGAGACCAGCGCTCCTTCACCATCCTAACAAGTTACGTTTGGAGCCTTTTTTGGCCCTTTTTCCATATCTGGATTCAATAATAATAAAGTCCTATCAAGGGACTACTTCTTAGGAGCACAACTTATAAGAATATAGAGGGACACTCACCTCTGAAGGCAATCTGCCTCTTTTTTCATACTATTGCCTCCTCACAAGCAGTCGGATTGACGAAGGTCCACTTGGACCGAAACGTTTCATAGACGTACTCATCTGTACTGTGACTGCAATAAACAGGAACCTATTCTCTAAAGTTGAGTGCCAAGTTTTCTCTATTTTCACTATATTTCGGTTGGGAAACCTACTTGTGCACCATCACGGTAGTGCTACGATATATTTTCACACATGTACTATGCTTGGTCCACATGCCCAACTTGGTAATTAATTTTCTTGAAAACTACCCAGATTTGCCAGAGTTTCTAGTCAAGGTATGTCCACAAGTCAGCTACAGCTGCCGCAGCAATAGGGATACTGCAGCAGAGCATGCAAGTGCCAGCTCACTGACTGATATGCGACATGACCACGTTCTGGAACTCCACACTGCACATGCTGGCAAGGCTTTGTGAACAGCAAAGGCAAGTTGTAGAATACCAGCTAAAACATGCCCATCGGTATTCTGGTCAGCCTCCGCTCATAACAACTGAAGAGTGTGCATTGATGTCTAACATTAATACAGTTCTGAAAAATTTGAAACCTGCACAAAGATGGTGATCGGCGATAACACCAACATCAGCACAACCATCCATCTCTGCGCATACTTAAACAGTCGCTGCTGACAATTAAATATGAAGCTTTGCATGTGGACCAGGTGGAGATGGAAGAAGACATGAGACAGGGAGATACTACCCAGCCCAGCCTCATCTTATCTACTAAGCGTGAATTGAGTAACAATGAGGAGGTGGAGACTGAGGAAGAGGAGGAGGAAGTGGAGCTGGCTGATAGCACAACAAAGGCTAGTGCCCACAGAAGCTTTGTTCTGTCTCTCCTATGTGGATGAGCTGAGGAGGGGAAAGAGTAGGGAGAAATAGAGGAGGTGGTGTAGAGTAGTCATCGTGGTGTAGACAGAGAAGTGTTGGCTTTTGGAAGCTTGGCACATATGGCAGACTTTATGTACTGCTGTCTTTCCTGTGGCCCTCATAGTACATTCATTTTGGCCTAAAAAGAGTACTGTTTGTTAACCCTACTAGACCCACGCTACAAGGAGAGCTTTGCATCTCTCCTTCGTGAGGTCAAGAGGTCTACTAAAATGGTGCTATACCAGAAGGCCATAGTGGAAAATATGTTGAAAAAATTCCCATCAGATACTAGTGGCACGGAGCAAGCTTCCTTGTCCAACCAAGGGTGAGAGGCGAGGGAGACACACACCAGGTACAGTAGAGGCAGGGGTACATTGTCAAAGGCCTCTGCCAATTTCACGAAACCTTCCTAGCATCCAGGCCCTGATGGCCTGGTATTTTTGACAAGGTGGGAAGAGTTTTTAAAGATGGTCAAGCAAAACATGGCCAACAAAACCAGCCTACTCTATAATTCCTATGTGAACTTCAGCTACTGAGTCTCAAATCTGGACACCTGAAATGAGCTGTCCTTCCAAACCTTGGAGGTGTTGTACTGCCCTGCTGCTAGCGCCTTGTCTAAGTGGGTTTTTAGTGCAGCCGGTGAAGGTCATAACAGACAGGCGCTTTCGTCTGTCAACAGAAAGTGCTGACAGACTCACTCTGATAAAAATGAACAAAACCAGGATTAGTCCCTGCTTTTCCACACCACCTGATGACAGCAGCACATAAAGTGTTTATAATCTTCAATATTTGTTGCCTTTAAGGGTCTATCGATAACTGGATGACCCTACTTACAATTTTTTCATGACTTTGCACTTTGTAAAAAGCCTTTATGAGTGTAGGAGTACATCAACTTCACTTTCAAAATATTTTAATGAGGCCCTCTAGTTGTTGCCTTCAAGGGTCTATGAATGATTATATTACCCTCATTAACAATTTTTCCTGGCTTTGCACTGTGTGCAAAGCCTTTATGAGAGTAAAAGTGCCACAGCTACACTTTCTTAATTTTTTTTGAGGCACCACAGTTGGTGCCATGAACGGGTATGGATGACCCTGCTTGTAATTTTTCATTTTCAGAGTGCTAGGCTGATGCTTAGGAGAACTCATGGCTGCTGTTTTTTGTTACAAAGTTAGAATATACTGGGTTTTTATAAAGCTGGGAAATATGCATCACCTGGCTTTTCCTAACGATAATAGTGAACAAGTCATTACCATAACAGGCTAATTAAGGTCAGACAAATTGGTCAAAGTTATTTGAGCATCCAAATCTCCAGAGGTGCCCAAACTTTTGCATAGGCCCATTTTCCTTTTTGTAACTTTTAAAATGTAAAAAATGACTATATATTTTTTTTGCCTAAAATACAAAGGAAATATATCTTCTTTAATGTTAGCCCTTTTAGAGATTATTTACTGTTCCACTTGCTTAATTGTTTACAATAACAGTAATTTTGACCAGGGGTGCCCAAACTTTTACATGCCACTGCATATGCAAGACTGAATTTTGTGCATAACCTTATTTTTTTTTTCATCCTTTGCCATGGCAAGAGAGATAAGGACTGCAACTGTGATTTTACCTCTCAATGTTCCCATTGTACCATTTGTTGTGCTGATATCCAGTCTTCTCATCCCTTTCGTAAGATATGTCTTTAGTACTTAGTAGTGTGCCTTTTAGGCTGGAGTCACACACAACGTCTAAAAAATCAGACCGTTTT
>VIAB01037722.1:10014-20077 GCA_009801035.1 Oophaga pumilio
GGCCGATACCCGATATTTTCAGTATCGGAATGCTCAACCCTAGTCTCAACCCTAGACAAGTAAGGTGGTCACTGGTCTTTACTAGATTCAATTTTGTGGTCACTTTCCGTCCAGGAGTTAAAAACACCAAGGCAGAAGCTTTGTCCTGGAGCTTCACTGGTGGTGATGACCATGAGGACCCTGCCCCAATTTTGCAGAAGCGAGTAGTCATCTCAGCCTTATACCCTGACCTAGAAGGTGAGGTGTTGGAGGCTCAGGGGTACGCCCCTGTCTTCTGCCCTTCGGGGAGGTTATTTATCAACCAATACCTTACATATATTTATGTCTTTTTGCACATTATACTTTTGCAGAGTGCAGTTGGGCCCAAATAGTTCTGTACACTGTGGCCTCTGTTCACACTGGATGCATTATAGTTAGCACTGGGCAGCCCGCATTAGGCGTCATTAATAGACTGTGAACCTGACACTCTGCATTCCTAGTGTGAAAATTGCCATATACAGATTGTACTTTTGTGCACTGGTGTACCACACGGCCAATCCCTGATTGAAGGCTGGCTGTTTAATTTGGTATTAATGCACCTGTGTAGTCGCCATTTTACTTGGGTCCACTGCACTCTGTCAGTGCATCAGTATTGAGGCCTTTTCAGACAGGTAAGCATCTCTGCCTGTTTTGGTGGTGTTTTCTTGAATTTTGGATTTTTTTAATCCGCTTTTTGTGGTTTTGATCTTTGAGTAGGAGATGTTAGAGTAGGACTGGCAAGTGTAAGGATCTGTGATGTGGGTTGCCAGCTTACATATTTTGTTAAGAATATCAACCAATACCTTACATATATTTATGTCTTTTTGCACATTATACTTTTGCAGAGTGCAGTTGGGCCCAAATGGTTCTGTACACTGTGGCCTATGTTCACACTGGATGCATTATAGTTAGCACTAGGCAGCCCGCATTAGGCGTCATTAATAGACTGTGAACCTGACGCTCTGCATTCCTAGTGTGAACATTGCCATATACAGATTGTACTTTTGTGCACTGGTGTACCACACGGCCAATCCCTGATTGAAGGCTGGCTGTTTAATTTGGTATTAATGCACCTGTGTAGTCGCCATTTTACTTGGGTCCACTGCACTCTGTCAGTGCATCAGTATTGAGGCCTTTTCAGACAGGTAAGCATCTCTGCCTGTTTTTGGTGGTGAATACCCACTTTCTCCCAACTTTTGATTGGCCCACAGCTTTTGGTATCTCCAGCCGGTAAAGTGTGCAGTCACAGCCTACGTTCCTCTGGATGATGGATATCACAACCGTAGATCATGCATACACCTCCAACCAACAATCAATCTCCAAAACTCCATAGTCCATCCGCCCCAGCTCGGATCCTCTCATGTCAAAGTCACTCCAACAACTGCCTGATTCAACCCATGTGCCTTTTTATCCCTCTCCCTTAAAAATTTTCTTTAGCTCACTGAACAAAGCATATTCCATCACATGGGGCTGTATGTAAGACCCCCTGTGGTAACGGCTCCCATGGATCTACTATCTCCATCCACACAACGGGCATAAGCTGGGAGTACAATGGGGAAAGACCTTGAGATACAGAGGGGATTGATAGGATGATTGCTGTACATGTACCTTTAGAAATCTACTGTCTGGCCTTAAGTTTACATAGGATCTAGCCTGCTTGTCTTCTTCAGCTTACTGTCACTGAATGGAAACATTGATTCCTGAGGATGAACTGACGAACAAGCAAATCATTAATAAAACACAGCAAGAAAATAGCTATTAAAACACAACAATATTGATGCAACCGGTGCTCTGTGCTGGAAAAAGTCTCTATCTCGTAGAGGTGTGGACCTGCTCTACGTCCATTTGCCCTATAGTCTTTAGTAAGCGGCCATATCCTCATACACTCCATGATAGATTTGGCAGTGTTAGAAGTTAGAAACCTTCTTTTACTCAAGCCAACTCTTTACCTTAAACCAATAATTTAAGACTAAACTGTTATGTTTAGGTAGCTGAGGAGAAAAAGCAAAAACGGCAATACACCAGAGAGGCTGGAACCTATTGGATTGCAGTAACCTGAACTAACCACACAACTAGAGGTAGCCGTGGAGCGTTCCTACGTTGATCCTAGACGCCTCGTCACAGCCTGAGAGATAACTACACCTAAAGGCAGAAAGGGGAAAGCTATCTGCCCTGGTGCAGATCCCCAAAGAAAATAGGAAGCCCCCAAACATGTAATGGCGGTTAGACAAGAAGAAGCACGGACACAGACAGAAAATAGAATGAGCAAACGCTGGGGCTCAATCTGTCTAGACAGAAAAGTACAGGAAAGGATTCTTACTGCAATCCAAAAAAAACCCTAAAAAATACCAACTCTTCTGATTGCAAAAAACACCTGAGATCACACGATCCCCACCACCTAAATCAGATCTCTGGTGTAACAAAACTAAGCCGCAGCTACTGAAAAAACAGGAAAAAGCAAATGAATAAATAACAGTGGCTACAGATAAACTGAGAGGAGCACAGGACACAGGAGGGGACCCGGCTGACCTCCACAAAGAGCAGAGAACTATGCAAAAAGCAAGCACAAAAATAAAAGCAGAAAATATCTTACCTGAAAGCAGAAGATGCAGGCAAGACTCAGCAAACTTCCAAATGAACCAGGAACCACAATTGAGACAAGAACAATTGATCACTGGCAACCATCATGGGAGGGAACCTCCCTTATATCAGACCAGTCAGTGATCCCAGATTGCCATTCCTCGCTGAAAGGTTCAGTACTGTCTGTAACCACCATAGGGAGCCTCTGCTCAGAAACCATCTCTAGCACATTCATAACAGTAAACATTGTAATAAATGATAAATCTGGTGCATTATTAGACAAAATTAATTCTCCAATTTTTGATAGCTAAGTGTCAATACTAGAGATGAGAAGATCAGGCAAAATTCCGATTCGCCTGTTCGCACATTTTCTCCTAGGAATTCACGACAGCACATTCACTGACATTTTGACATCTTGGCACAGGCAGTGATCTTTGCAGGCACAAGCACAGAACCCTCTGGGGCCTATCAAACATGAAAGCCTCACCTAGCATGAGGGGCCCATGGATTTCAGAGAGGCCAATGGAAGTGTTTAGATGCAATAAGGCCGGGACAGAAGGCAGTGAGGAACATAGGGGCTAGAGAGGTGAGTGGGAAGGTGACTATAAGGGTTTTTTTTTATTTTTTAAAGTTTGTATGGTGTTTTGTGGTTCAGAAGCGTGGCGGCCAGCCCATTTTGCGGAATCTGCAAAAAGCGAAGCATAAAAAAAAAATCTGGATTTTGGCGAATGTAGATTTTTGCAAGAAACAAGTAGAATTCAATTGTATTGGAATTTATTTGATCATCTCTAGTCAACACATTAATCTGATTTAACTTGCACTAAAAGAGGCACAACTTACCCTGAATTTCTCACAAAACAGAAAATATATTCCAAAGCCTTTTCCAATATCACTTTTCATTTCTAAATCGTAATGTTTTTGGTTGCCTTTGAAAGTCTATATCTTTGTTTTAGAAGTTTGAGGTACATTAAAAATATATCAGACTGTAACATAAAAATGTATTCTCTGCGCTCTTCTTGAATCTTTATTTAGCCTTATCTAAGTACAGCTTTGCTGTCATCGTTCTCTTCATACTTATAATACAATTTTTCTTTTTAGCACCTTTGTGACGGATTTATTAATTGAATCATGAAAGTTCCTTAAAGAAGCAATGTAGTTATATAACGATTCTACAAAGGAAATTTCATTCTCATAAAGATTTCATTTGCCGGCACTATTCAAAGAAGTTAGTTAGGGAATTATATTTGAAATCCTGTCTGAAATAGAGAGCTTATTGCCTTTAAACCAGGCTCTCATCATGCATCTAAACAAATGACCTTTTTGTGCCAATATCACTAATGCCTAACAGCCATTGTCCTGGCTTCACCTGTCATCAGACTGCAGTTCTAATAAGTTCACATGCTTGTAGGGGTGAATTATCAAAACAAAAGTGAGAATATCTTTCATGTAGTATAATAAAGAATTTGGTACACAATAGCCTTATATTGTATTGTGCTCATTCCTTTATTCACACTGTTTATTGTACTTTAAATATACCATACTTCAGAATTGTAATAGGTCAACCCTTTTATTATACATAATAAAAGGGTTGACCTATTGTATTTCTTACTTTATTTGCTCATTAAATTACGGACTTTACATTAGGTATATTTTGACAACATATTTTGGAATACAAAAATTGGACAAGTTGGTATTTTTCTTATTCAACCCTACTGTTTATTTAGGAGATGACTAAGCAAGTTATGTCATGGATAGACACAAAAAAACATATATTGACCATTTGTTTTCCAATCATTATGTATGAGAAATATCTGTGTAGCCCAATAATTTCAATTTAAAATATATTATTATTTTTAAGTTACGTTTCTTAGTAAGAAATGGGCAGCCAACTCCAATCTTTACAGAGTTTGTATATACCATGATTGAAATGTCACAGTTAAGAGATATATAAGGGTTTTAGTCTGATGTGGGCAAGCAACGGCCCAAGCTCTACACCAGGCTCTTTTATTTTCCTGTCCAGTTCATGGACCAGGATAGCCAAAGGGCTGAAACAGTGGCATACATCTATGAGAAGGGGGTGGTCCAAGTGCTGAACTGCACAGTGATCTCTCCTCACTGTGTCTTGATTTCAATGGTAAATGCATCCTCATGAGCAAAAACCCTTGAATACAATGGTACTATGTGGAGCGGTCAGTTAATGCTCGACCATTCAGTCTGTGCATATGAGCCTCAGTGTAACAGGAGTGATGATGTCACTAGATCACTTTTACGGCATGTCACTTCAGTCCATACGCTGAAACGCTGAACAGACTACAGTAGTGCATCAAGGAAACAAAGCGAGGTGAAAATATATTTTTAAGGGGTTTTTGTTTATCAGTATCTGTTGAGGCATTTTTCTGTGTGTGGGGGGGGATGTGGGTCATCATATTGTGTGAGGGAGCTATGGGGATCATGACACTGTGTGAGGAAGTTGTGAGGTCCATCATAGTGTGTGTAAATAGTGATGGGTGAGCACTATAATGCTCAGTTGCTCGTTGCTCGGGTCGAGCAAATTGAAAAGCTCGGGTGATCGACCCGAGCAACGAGCCCAATGTAAGTCTATGGGAAACCCAAACATTTTTTCAGCGACCCCCGGGGTCTTCTTAGGGTCTAAAAATGTCGGAAATTGATTTGAACACTGCTCAATTGACATGGGAACATCATGGGTAAGACACCTGGAAGCATTTCTGACTTATAGTTCACTGCTGTGAACAATGTTGTCAGAGTGTTACGCCACTACGGGTGCACCCTAAAACATACAAAAATGAAATCAAAATGGATTTTCCCTGGAAATATGTTAAGGAACATCCTTTCCAGGTTAATGAGTTGTATGTAATGCAAAATAAATAACCCAAAAAAAATGTTCCTCCACCACTTGGGCTATGCTCACACATAGCGTTTTTAAAGCGTTTTTCAACTATAGCATTGCTTCAACCAATACAAATGTATTCACTGGGAAATGTAATTTTAACATTTAACAACCTTATCTGGCCATGTGGTGTGTGACACATCATCTGACACATCCTGTTTCATTTATGAAGGAGGAACTCTGAAAGTCACAAAACCTATTTTCATAGGGCCATCAGGCACCCCTTACTATTCTTAAAAGGCCAACAGTTGGCCCTCACTATTCTTAGAGAGCCATCAGCTGGCTATGCTTTGTTGTTCACATTATTAAACAGTATGTGTCTAATACTGTTATTGCGTATGCAGTGAGTGGCAGGGCTGCCCAAAATGTGGACACATCCCAATAACCCATTGAACAGACGTCCTGTATGGCCACATGAAACCAAAGTTCACATTATTATCTATTTGGTACTGCCATACTGTTTGCTTATGCTTTGAATGCAAGGCCTGCCCTGCCCCAAAGTTACATGCACCCCAATAACCTTTGAACCGACGAAGTGGATGGCCACATGAAACCAAAGTTCACATTCTTAAGTATTTGGTGCTGCCATACTGTTTGCCTATGAATTGAATGTGAGGCCTGCCCTGCCCCAAAGTTACACACACCCCAACAACCCTTTCAACTGATGTACTGGATGGCCACATGAAAGCAAAGTTCCCATTATAAATTTTGTACTCCCATAAAGTTTGCCAATGAAGTGAATGCAAGGCCTGCCCTGCTGCAAAGTTACATGCACCCCAATAAACCTTTGAACCAACGTACTGGATGGCCACAAGAAACCAAAGTTCCCATTACTAGAAAGTTGGTACTCCCATATAGTGTGACTATGCAGCGAATTTCAGTGTTAAGCCTGAAGAACCTGCATTGGAGAATTGCAGTGTTGAGGCTGAAAATCCTGCAGTGGAGAATTTCAGTGTGGAGGATGAAGACCTGGCAGTGGAGCATTTCACTGTTAAGGCTGAAGAAAATGCAGTGGAGAATTGCAGTGTTGCGGATGAAGACCAGGCAGTGGAGAATTGCAGTGGTGAGCCTGAAGAACCTGGAGTGGAGAATTTCAGTGTTGAGGCTGAAGAACCTGCATTGGTGAATTGCAGTGTTCAGGCTAAAGAACACCTGGCAGTGGAGCATTTCAGTGTTGAGACTGAATAAAATTTCAGTGTTGAGGATGAAGATCCGGCAGTTGAGAATTGCAGAGGTGAGCCATAAGAACCTGGAGTGGAGAATTGCAGTGTTGAGGCTGAAGAACCTGCATTGGTGAATTGCAGTGATGAGGCTGAAGAAACTGCAGTAAAGAATTGCAATGTTGAGGATGAAGAACATACAGTGGAGAATTTCAATGTTGAAGATGACAAACCTGCAGTGGAGAATTTCAGTGTTGAGGATGAAGGACCTGGTGTGGAGAATTTCAATGTTGAAGCTGAAGAACATGCAGTGGAGAATTTCAGTGTTGAGGCTGAAGACCTGGTAGAGGAGCATTTCAGTACTGAGCATGAAGAACCTGCATTGGAGCATTGCAATGTTGAGGCTAAAGAACACCTGGCAGTGGAGCTGTAATGCTAGTCATTTCTCATGGCTAAGCCGTGAGTCAGAGTGGTCAGGGAGTCCAAGGTCAGAAGTCAGGAGGGTACCACATAAACAGGCGGATGGTCAGAATGAAGTCCAAGGTCAGGCAACAGATCAAGCATATAGAACTCAGGGCACAGGGAGCAGAAAGCACAAGCCTCACAAGATGAATGTATGCCTGGCAGTGGTCTGGGAGAAGCTGCTCAGTTAAGAAAGCATGGCCATTACCCGGGATAGTGAATACCTGAGACAGCCGACACCTCCCAGTCACAGATTGGCTAGTCGAGCTGTCAATAATCACACTGACATCTCAGCATGCCCCTGAACCAGACTGGATGGTCATGCGGTCAATTAAAGTACTGACAGCTTCAGCATGCCCCTGTACAAGATTGGACAGCTAAGCTGTCAGTAACTGCATCCCAGACACCCTGAGGGGTGGAACCGTGATAGGAGCATTTCAGTGTTGAGGCTGAAGAAACTGAAGTGGAGAATTGCAGTGTTGAGGATGAAGACCCAAAAGTGGAGAATTGCATTGTTAAAGCAGCTGACCAACCCCTACAGTTCTCATTATTACTAATTGGGTCTACTATACTGTTTGGCTATGCAGTGAATGCAAAGCCTGCCTCAAATTTGCACGCCCCCAATAACCCAAAAAACAGACGTCCTGGATGCTCACATAAAACCAAAGTTCCCAATATTATGATTTGTTTTACTCCAATAAAGTTTGCCCATGACGTGAATGCAAGCCCTGCTCCAAATTTGGACGCACCCCTATAGCCCAAAAAATAGATATCCTGGATGCCCATATGAAACCAAAGTTTCCATTAATATGTTTTATTTTATGCCCATAAAGTTTGCCCATGAAGTGAATGCAAGGCCTGCTCTAAATTTGAATGCATCCCAATAACCCAAAAAACAGACGTCCTGGATGGCCACATGAAACCAAAGTTCCCATTATTATGAATTTTGTACTCCCATAAATTTTGCCCATGAAGTAAATGCAAGGCCTGCTCCAAATTTGGATGCACCCCAAAAACCCAAAAAACAGACATCCTGGTTGCCCATCTGAAACCAAAGTTCCCATTATTATGAAATTTGTACTCCCATAAAGTTTGCCAATGAAGTGAATGCAAGGTCTGCCCTGCCCCAAAGTTACATGCACCCCAATAACCCTTTGAACCAACGTACTGGATGGCCACCTGACAACATTGTTCCTAGTAATTTGGCTCCCCCATACTGTTTGGCTATGCAGTGAATTGTTGAGCCTGAAAAACCTGCAGTGGAAAATTTCAGTGTTGAGGCTGAAGAGACTGCAGTGGAGAATTGCAGTGTTGAGGCTGAAGACCCGGCAGAGGAGCATTGCAGTGTTGAAGCTGAACACCCATTAGTAGATAAAGCATGGCATTGTTGAGCCTAAAGAATCAGCACTGGAGAATTTCAGTGTTCAGGTTGAATAAACTGCAGTGGAGAATTGCAGTGTTGAGGCTGAAGACCCGGCAGTGGAGCATTGCAGTGTTGAGGCTTGTGAGGAATCTCACAGGGGAAAGGAGGAGGTTGAATTCGCTCATCTCAAGGGAGGAGAGAGAAGGACCTAGCAGGGGTCAGCTCTATGGCGCCACCACTTGCCCCAGGTCAGTCAAGGAACTGCACCGAGGACAAATAGTCTCCGGAAATTCTTCCCTTATAGGTACGAGTTAGTGAGGCGCTCCCAGTGAGGGGGGATATATATCACTAGTCTTTTCCAGGTTCTGGCTTCAGAACTCCTCCGCCTACCCGGTGATCCAGGTAGAGGACCTCGCTCATGCCCAGCTGGCACTTTTCCGGCTTTATGGTCAGACCTGCTCGGTGGATCTGCCTAAGCACCTGCGTCAGATGCTCTAGATGTTCCTCCCATGTGGGACTGAAATTGGCACTACCATCCAGGTACGCAGCAGCATACCCTTCAAGTCCCTGGAGCAGCGTGTTGACCATCCGCTGAAACATGGCAGTGGCAGTCTTCATGCCGAAAGGCAAAAAAGGTGGACTCGTACAGACCAAACGGGATGATAAAGGCAGAGTGCTCCCGGGCCTCGAGGGTCAGAGGGATCTGCCAATATCCCTGGCTCAGATCCATGATGGTCAGGTACTTAGCCCCAGCCAACTGATCGAGCAGGTCATCGATGCGTGGCACAGGAAATGCATCGGTGACCGTGACAGCTTTGAGCCCCTGGTAGTCCACGCAGTTGTTCGGTCTTTTTTGGGGACGAGGACTACGAGTGATGCCCATGAGCTTTTGGATCCCTGGATCACTCCCAGCTTCAGTATCTCGTCAATCTCCTGGCACATCTGCTGCTGCACCTCGAGAGAAACCCAATATGCTGACCACCGGATTGGGGGTGATCCCCAGTGTTCACGTGATGGACAGCCAACTCGGTCCTTCCGGGAAGGCTGCTGAACAGCTCCCGGAAGGGATGTAGAGTATCCCCAGCTGGGACCGTTGTTCTTCGGAGAACTGGTGGCCAACCTCTACGTCCTCAATGGATCAAACCGCCTTGGCTTGGGTGAGCAGATTCAGGAGGGTTTCAGCCTCTCCTTCCTCATGAAGGTTGCTCACAGGGAGGGTGCAGGCATCCCGCTTATGATGGGCCTTCAACATGTTCACATAGAAGGCCTTCATCTTTCCACGAGCGTGGTCTAGGGTGACCAGGTACGTGACGTCATTGAGCTGCGGGTGCACGAGGTATGGGCCCTCCCAGGCTGCCTGAAGCTTGTCCTGTGGTACTGGGACCAGTATACATACTTTGACCCACCTAGTAGGTCCTTTCACAAGCGTTCTGTTCGTTCCAGCACTTCTGGTCAGCCTGAGCCTGGTCCATATTGTACTGCACCAAAGGCGACAAGGCTGTCATTTTGTCCCTGAATCGTACAACACGCAAGATAAAACTAGGCACTCAACTTAATGCTCAAAAATGAAAA
>VIAB01037736.1:13548-24956 GCA_009801035.1 Oophaga pumilio
TGAGGCCTTCCTGGGTCGCGGGGGCATCGGCACAGGGGGAGTGAGGCTCCCTGCGTCCATTGGACAAGTGCCGGCCGGCGCCACAAGCAATCAGGGGCGGCAACAAAGGAGAACGCCTGTAACCTGGAAGTAGAGGAATAACTTCTGGGTTAGACTGGGGAGGCACACACAGGGGGCGTGGCTGGACGTTCTTAAGACGGCGTGTAGCAGCAGGACATGTGCTGCAAAGCATGTCGGCTAAGGACATAGAGGAGCACTCACCGCCACAGCCAGTGGTGGTAACTGAACAGAAGAAAGACAGCGGCAGCGGACTCTCCAAAGGGATTGAGACAATTGAGAGCAGAAGTGGAAGAGGGTATCATTCTAAAGGCACTACATCCCACACTGGATCCCTGCCTCTGGAACCGGTACCCTAATGAGAAAACCGCTAAATGGTGAGTGAACATGTGTCCACCAAATAGCTGAATCCCCTCTTCTTTGTGCTCTATGTCCCCAGGTTAAGAAATCTGCAAAAACTAAGCACAAGCAGTGTGCTTTATGCACAGCACCACTGCCAGACAATTATGTTAAAAGGCTTTGTCAGATGTGTGTGTGTCAGACCCTGGAGGAGGAGGCCCTGTGCGTGCATCAGAACTAAGAGCATTTATCAGAGAGGAAGCATAGAGCTCCCTTAAAGGGGATCTATAAAAAGAAGCCTAATATTTTTGAGTCTAGCCCAGAGTCTAGTCCATCTTTGGGGAAACAGCAATTTGATTAATCAGAATCTCCCTCATCATCCTCCTCTTCAGACGAATAAGGAAGACCATGCCTTCAGCTAGAAAACATAGATACCTTGGTGAGATCAGTACGGGCCACCATGGGCATTACGGAAGGTAGAGAACCCAGATCTGCTCAGGACCTAATGTTTACGGGGTTATGTCAAAAAAATCGTAAAGCCTTTCCAGTAAATGAATCACTGAAAGACCTGGTAAAGAGGGAGTGGGTAGGCAGGATAGCCGGGGATTCCTGCCATCGGCCTTAAAATGGAGATATCCGTTTGAAAACGAGATGCTGGCAGAATGGGTTAAAATCCCCAAAGTGGACGCAGCTGTCGCTTCCTCATCTAAAATGTCAGCATTACCTCTGGAAGACGGAGGTCATTTAAAAGATCCGTAGGATAGGAAAGCAGACATGCTCCTAAAGCGTGTGTGGGAGTCATCAGCTAGAGCTTTCAAACCAGCAATTGCAAGCACCTGTAAGGCCAGATCCATGTTGGTCTGGTTGGACCAGCTGGAAGATCAGATAGGGACGGGTGTGCCTAGACAAAAGTTGCTGGACTCCTTTTCGCAGATCAGGGGGAGGGGCGGCTTACTTGACTGACACATCAGTGGATTCCCTAAGGCTAGCCGCCGGGTCTGCTGGACTATCAAATGCTGCCCGACGATCACTCTGGCTAAAAGAATGGAAGAGGGATGCTCAGGCAAAAGCAAAGTTATGCTCTACACCATACCGGGGTGAGTACTTATTTGGCCCTGTGCTGGACGAAATCCTCACAAAAGCATCTGACAGAAAAAAGGGTTTTCCTAAATTATTTACACCTACTTTTAGGAACACCTTTAAGAAGGGGTCGTCATTCCGCAAGAGGTATAGAGACCGTGACTGGGAGCCAGTGGAGACAAAGAGGAAAGGTGCATACTTCGGTCCAGCCTCATCTACAAAACGTAGGCGCGACTATCGTTAGGCCGGATCATCCGGTAGGCAGTAGATTAATATACTTTAATAATCAATGGAGACAGATAACATCCAGCTCCTGGGTCCTTGGCATAGTTTCTTCTGGACTAAGATTAGAATTTCGGAGTATCCCTCCAGATTCCTTCCTATTAACAAATTTAAACTCCCCTGACCAGCAGCGGGCCCTGGAAATAGAAATCTTGCAATTGATGGAAAAACGAGTATTGGTTGAGGTCCCTGGAAATCAGGAAGGGAGGGGGTTATATTCCCCTCTATTCCTGATTACTAAACCAGACGGTTCCTTTAGAATCAATATAAATTTACGAAAGCTGAATACATTCCTGCAAGGGCATACCTTTAAAATGGAATCCATCAGATCTACAACCAAACTTCTATTTCCCAGGTGTTTCATGACGGTCATCGACCTAAAGGATGCCTACTACCATCTACCAATATGCCGGGACCATCAACAATACCTCAGAGTGGCGTTACGACTGGGCGAGCAGGTTAGGCATTTTCAGTTTGCCGCCTTGGCATTTGGTCTTTCCATGGCACCACGGGTATTTACCAAAGTGGTTGCAGAAGTGATGGCCCATTTAAGAGAGCGAGACTCCTTAATTATCCCATACCTGGATGATTTCCTGATTGTGGGGGGATCAGCGGTGCAGTGTACTAATCGGCTGAACCAAATAATATCATCCCTACAGGATCTAGGTTGGCTAGTCTACCTGAAGAAGTCGAAACTAGTTCCAGCTACCTGTCAAATATTTCTTGGTATCCTCCTGGACTCAGTAGCTCAGCATTGTTTTCTACCGGAGGACAAGAAGACATGCATCATCCGAAAAGTCAAGAAAGTAATAGACAATCCGGAGTTATCCTTAAGGGAAGCAATGTCCCTGCTGGGTTCCTTAACATCCCGTATGCTGGCCGTACAGTGGACCCAGGTTCACACAAGAGCACTACACAGCGAAGTGCTCTTCGGGCCTCCTTGGAGGAAAATTGAGGTTGTCAGTCGCTACGGTCAACAGCCTATCCTGTTGGCTGAATACGATACATCTATCCAGGGGGGTGCCATGGGGGATAGTTCCCAACAATATACTCACCACCGATGCCAGCCCCCTGGGGTGGGGAACGCATATGGGACACAGTATAGCTCAGGGGAGTTGGACAGAGAGAGAGAAAGAATACTCCTCGAATCTAAAAGAACTCAGCGCAGTGAAATACGCACTTCTGGAGTTCCTGCCAGCTCTGCAAAATTCACATGTACGAGTTCAGACCGACAGTATTACAGTAGTGGCCTATTTAAATCATCAGGGTGGACAAGATCACGACTACTAATGTCCACCACAAGCGATATTCTAATGTTAGCAGAAAATCACCTCCTCTCCCTCTCAGCACTACATATCAGAGGGGAGCACAATGTTCAAGCAGACTATCTCAGTCGTCATTGCTTGCGCCAGGGGGAGTGGACTCTGGACAGGCGAGTGTTCAGGCAGATTGTACGCTTATGGGGCCTCCCGGAGATAGATCTTTTTGCCACGAGAAGCAACAGACAGGTCAGGAGGTTCGCGTCTCTACGAGTGTCAGACCGGCCAGATGTAATAAATTTGCTTCAGATCTAGTGGGATTACGTTCTGGCGTATGCATTTACCCCAATGTGTTTAATCCCAATAGTACTCGGGAAGATCAGAGAAGAGGGAGCGAGAGTGATACTAGTTGCCCCCTTCTGGCCCTGGAGGCCTTGGTTTTCCTGGCTAAAAGCGATGTCAGTGACCGACCCTTGGGTGCTGCCAGCAAAGCCGGGGCTTCTCTCTCAAGGGCCATTCCGTCATCCTCAGATGGAGTGTCTCCACTTGATGGCATGGAATTTGAGAGGGAACTGCTGAGGCATAGGGTATTTTCAGAGTCTTTGATTGCTACGTTACTAATGAGTCGGAAAAAAGTTACCACAGAGATTTATTTTAAGACCGGGAAAAAATTTTTGTTATTTCATTCAGCACCCCTGTCAGATCAAATTCCCATTCTGGAGTTTTTGCAGAGAGGCCGGGATTTGAGATTAGCGGTTAATACCCTTAAAGTTCAGGTGTCAGCATTAGGTGCGCTATATAACCATAATGTAGCAGGAAGCAGATGTGTCACAAGATTTATAAAAGCATGTGAATGCTGTAAACCGGTGCGGATTCCTAGGTTACCTCCAAGGGATTTAAACCTTGTTCTAGAAGCTTTGACAGGTGCCCCCTTCGAACCTTTAAACTCAGCCTCAACTAAAGTTTTGACCTTGAAAACAACCTTATTTGTGGCCTAGACTTCCGCAAGATGGGTCGGAGATATCCAGGCATTGACAGTAGATGCTCCTTTCTTAATGGTCTATCAAGAGAAAATAGTCTTAAAACCTGACCCAGCCTATTTACCAAAAGTGGCTTCTAAATTTCATAGAAGTCAGGAGATATATTTGCCATCCTTCTATGATAATCCCACTACGGTATGAGACCGTAGACTCCATACTCTGGATGTAAAGAGAGCAGTATTGGCATACTTAGAGAGAACTCAGGCTTGGAGACAGAGTAGGGCGCTGTTTGTCTCCTTTCAGGGTCGAAGGAAGGGGTTGTCTGTCACAAAGAACACCATTGGCCGGTGGATAAAGGATGCGATCTGCTTGGCGTATTCGATCAAAGGAGAATCCCTACCAGAGGAAGTAAGAGTACACTCGACACGGCCATGGCATCTTCATGGGCAGAGAAGGAGGACGTTTCCATTGACTTAATTTGCAAGGCAGCAACGTGGTTGTCACCTTCCACCTTTTATAGACACTGCCGTCTTGATCTCTCATCCACCTCCAGTTTAGAATTCGGGCGATCAGTACTTAGTGCTGTGGCCCACCGAGGTGATAGTCTCTGAAAGTCTCTCGGTGGGTGCTGTCGTGGCGAAAGGAAAACCGGTCATTACGTACCGGTAATAGGATTTTACGGAGTCCACGACAGCACCCGCAGGGTCCCCTCCTGTAATGATTCACTATGTTTGCTTTCTTTCTGCACTCTTTGGGGAGTGTGTGTAAAAAGTTCACTATATAGAGGTAAAGGTATTATGTAATATAAATAAGAAGATGATGATATACTAATCTAAGGGCGGTTCCTCTCATACTCTGAAACCCAAGGCGAGGGGGACGGCCCCCTTTTTAATCTGTAGGTTCCTGTCCTGATGAAGGTCAGATCCCCTCTCTCGGTGGGTGCTGTCGTGGACTCCGTAAAATCCTATTACCGGTATGTAATGACCGGTTTCAGGCGTATAAGATGACTTTTTAACCCCTGAAAATCTTCTTTAAAGTCGGGGGTCATCTTATACGCCAGGTGTCATCTTATAGGGCGTTGCGGAGGAGTGGTCCTGATGACGAGCAGTTTCGCTCTCTGTGCTGGGGGGGTGGCGTCGGCGACGGCGGCTCTTTGTGCAGCATGTGGGGCTCTGCCAGCATTTCGTCAAAGCCCGTAGGCCCCGCAGCTCCATTGCTGCGATGCGGTGGCCTCCAGGAAAATGGCCGCTGGGGGCAGCGCATGCTCAGATTCAGATCTCGTCCCACACATTCTATGTGTATATATGTATTTCATCTTTTCTATTTTAACTTGTCAGTGTGATTTTTACAGTAGCCGCATGTGAATTGCTGAATTTTGAAAGGACAACGGTGCGTAAAAATCGCACAGCACTCACATGGTACAATTGCTGTGCGATTTTTTTTTTTTTATCCGATTTTTTTTATAGGATTGAATTTGTCCGATTTCATTGTAAGTGAGCATAAGCCCTAAGGCTGGAGACACACTAACGATTTTAAAATCGGTCCGATTTTGATGCAGGAAAGTCGGACGAGTGTAATGCGAGTGTCATGCTTTTTTTATGCTAGTACAATCTGATTTTTCACACCCAGCATCCGATATACATCAGAATGAAGTGCGATTGCTATCTGATTGCAATACGATTTTAACATGAGCATTTACATACAGCAATTCTCTGTCATTTAGAGATTGTTTTCAAACAAAATATTCTTCAAAACACACATTATATATATTTATATTATTGATAGAAGAAAAGGTGGTAATTAATCTAACTGCTTCTGTAAAATCACAAAATCACTGGAGGAGCCGACAGGATATAAGAGATGGATTACATACAGTAAAGACATGTAGAATAGGTATCTATAAAGATGTCAGTGCTAAATTCAATTAGTAGAGTGTGCGTGCAAAATACTGGACGTATTTAATGAATAAAAGGTTATTATTGGGAAAAAAAATGTTGTGGGTCTCCCTATAATTTATAGCCAGCAATCACTATGCAGACAGCTGAGGGCTTAATAGAATAGGAAAGGGCCATGGATACTGCCCCCCCGGCTCATAATATCAGCTCTCAGCTGCCCCAGAAAAGGCGCATCTGTAAGATGCGCCAATTCTGGCACATAGCCTTACTCTTCCCACTGCCCTGTAGCGGTGGCATATATAGGTAATAGTTGGGGGAGTTAGTAATGGGAGGCGTCAATAAGATGCCCCTATTACTAGTTCCATAGTCAAATTGTAAATAAAAAACAGACACCGTGAAAAAAATTATTTTATTGAAATAAAGACACAGACTCCTTTATTATTCTAAATTAAACCATACTTACAAAATCACCTAATTCCCCAATGCCCTCGATCTCCTGTAATAAACATAAAATAATAAATCAACAATATACCAAACCTGTCCGTCATTCTGTCCCATGCTGTAATCCATATCTGGTGTATATACAGTTTACAACCAGGACTGTGCTAAGATGCGACCGTCCTGGCTGTAAACCATTGGTGAATGAATGAGATGCTGCTGGCTCTGTTTCAGAGACTAGCGTGGGAGTCACTGATGCTGCGCACCCTCACAGCCTGACCTGCGCTGAACTCTGGAGCGTGGGAAAATGAACTGGCATTTTCCCACAATCCAGAGGTTACCGCAGTTCAGGCTGTTAGGGAGTGCAGCATCGGTTACCGCAGTTCAGGCTGTTAGGGAGTGCAGCATCAGTGACGTCACTACTGGTCACTGAAGCTCCGCTTCTTGCATCTCCTCATTCACCAGTGGTTTACAGCCGGGGCAGTCGCATTCAGATAACTATGCAAATAAAGGAGATGACACCTTTCATGGAAGTCCAGAAATACATGGGTGGAGCATAACAGGAAGAAGGTCCTTAAATGTACCTTTTGGGCTGAGAAGTCCTGCTAAAGTCCCGCACAGCAGCCCACAACAGACACAGTCTCAGAAGTCTGGACAGTAGGTAACCCCAGCCAGGATCCGGAAGCAGCTTAGAAGACTGAAGGCAGCTGAAGTGGTGAGGCAGAGCACCGAGTAACGATCAGCAGCAGGAACTCCAGAGGCAAGCCAGGAGGAAGCTCAGAAGCAAACAGCAGCAAAATACTCAGGCAAGGAGGGTCTCCTGACCTGGACTTAAATAGCAGGACAGACAGGAAGTTCCAGCACAGGGCGGAGTCACAGACTCCATCTTGGATGAGGGCAAAACAGGCTCCATGGAAAATCTGGAATCTTTACATTAATAATAATAATAATAATAATCTTTATTTATATAACGCCAACATATTCCGCAGCGCTTTACAGTTTAACAGTTTCAAAACACAAGTCATAAGTAACAACGTTAACAATACAATAATTAAAGCAAAATAAGCCGCCCCTGCTCGTGAGAGCTTACAATCTACAATGAGGTGGGGGAGATACAATGTACTCCTTTAAGACCTGCAGCTCCGGAGCGCCTAGTGGGTAGACATTCTTAAATGGAATAGCCGCCCCCGGAAGCAGTTCAATAGGACAATCATAGGGTCTGTGAGGAGGAAGCTGAGCTGCCGTTTTCTTATCACAGATATCAGAAAATTCATTATAAATGGATGGTAACATAGATACCTTAGTGGTACATTCCGTCTCCTGAGATCTTGCCTGACTTGTTACTGGTGTGTCTTTTGGTGGAAAAGTGATCTCCTTGGTCTCCCAGTTGATGACTGGGTTCTGTGCCTGCAGCCAGGGAATTCCTAGAATTAAGGGAAAATGTGGCAAAGAAATTAGCATAAAGGAAAGCAATTCCTGATGATTGGGTTCTATGGAAATCTCCAGAGGTACCGTCTCCTGATCCACCGGTCCTGAAGCTAGAGGGGAACCATCCACTGTTTCCATGGTTACTGGGGTGGCTCTCTGTTGCATCTGTATGCCATGTTCCATGGCAAAGGTGAGGTCCATAAAGTTACCCCGTCCCGGAATCCACCATAGCTGCACAGGAGATCCATTGTCCCGACAACAAAATCTTAATGGGGATCCTTCCATATATTAGGAGGGGCAGTCATTGATAGGGAATGAAAGAGCATTCACATAAAAACTGGACCCAGAAATAACAGATTCAGCATCCTGATCTTCATACTCCCCCCACAGCGGCTAGTACCTTGCGCGGCCGCTTAGGACAGTTAATAAGTAAATGATCGGATTGACCGCAGTAAAATCACAAGCTCTCATGAAAATTATGCTCCCTGCGCTCGTTACTGTTACGCCGCCGTAAAGCATCTACTTGCATGGAAACTGGTTCAATTTCCCAAGAGGATTTGCCTGCAAGTTCATTAGGAGAAAAGAAAGAGTTAGTGACACGATTATAGACTGCAAATCTCTCCTTTGTATGTTCTGCAATACGTATGTCAATGCGCACGCAATGCTGTATGAACGCCTCTAACTCTTGAGGAGCATCTGCATGGGCTAACTCATCCTTAATCACAATCACAATAGAAACCCCCCTCTTAAAAATGGGTAATTGAGCATAAAAGTCTCAAACTGTATCCACCGCCAGCCGTCTAAATTCAGTAGCGTATTCAACAACAGAACGCTTACCCTGACGTATTGATAACAATGCAGTTTCAGCTGTGGTGCGACGATTAGGATCATCAAACATCATAGACATTGCAGCTAGAAAGTCGTCCAAGTTATTTAGACGAGGGTCATGAGTCTCGATTAGCGGATTTGCCCCAGCGAGTGCTCGTGAGGTAATTAACATGATTATACATAAAAGTTTGGATCGATCTGTATGGAAGTAGGCAACATGCACATCAAAATACAAAATGCATTGATTGTTAGACCCACAAAATTTGTAGCGGTCTCCATTAAATCTAAATGGCGGTAACTTGGGAGGGCTAGCTGGTGGTAGCTGCCCTGGAGACGATGGCACCCATACTGTTATTTGATTACCTAAGTCCTGAAGCGTCTGACTGAAATGGGCCTCCCAGTTAGCAACCTTGTTTTGTAAAACCTCCACATCCCCTTGTAAAGAGTTAACCATGGAAAATAACTGATCCAACTTTGTCTCAGCCGACATTATCCCAGCAGATTCCTTAAGGGCCTGAGTATCCTGTAGAAATTATGTGGGTACTATGAAATCTGATAGCGTGGGATAAAACGAGTCTGAGACCAAAGCTGAGACAAATAAGTGTATTTAACAAAGCAAAAAGAAGAGCATAAACTAACAGAGACTTTCCTGTAATTATAATGAAATCCACAGAACAAAACAGAAATGTCCAGAAAACTTAGTAACGGGGCGCGACCGCTAATACAAACAAGTCCAGCAGTAATATGCAGCAAGAGTGCGACTGGCACTTATACGTGGAAGTCCAGCAGTAGTATGCAGCAAGAGTGCGACCGGCACTTATACATGGAAGTCCAACAGAAATAAGAAACAAGAGTGCAACTGGCACTTATACGTGGAAGTCCAGAACTATGCAGATAAAGGAGATGACAACTTTCATGGAATGTCTAAAAATACATTGGTGTATCATAACAGGAAGAAGGTCTTTACATGTACCTCTTGGGCTGAGAAGTCCCGCTCAAGTCCCACACAGCAGCCCGCAAAAGACACAGTCTCAGAAGTGTGGACAGTAGGTAACCCCAGCCAGGATCCGGAAGCAGCTTAGAAGACTGAAGGCAGCTGGAAGTGTTGAGGCAGTGCACCGAGTAATAAGCAGCAGCAGGAATTTCAGAGGCAAGCCAGGAGGAAGCTCAGAAGCAAACAGCAACAAAATACTCAGGCAAGGAGGATCTCCCTACCTGGACTTAAATAGCAGGAGAGACAGGAAGTTCCAGTACAGGGCAAAGTAACAAACTCCATCTTAGACAAGGGCAAAACAGGCTCCATGGAAAATCCGGAATCCTTACACCCAGGCTATAAACATCTGACCCCAGACGTAGGCTTTCCCCCTGCTGGTTACGAAAATTGCGCAGAAGCCCACACCATTTTTTTCCAAAAAATAATCTTTTATTAATTAAATACATGTACAGTAATTTGCACACACACTGTACTAATTGTATTTGTCACTGACATCTATATATCTACCTATTCTATTTGTATTTACTGTATGTAATTCATCTCTTCTATCCTGTCGGCTCCTGCACTGATTTTACAGAACACAGCAGATGAATTACCTGCTTTTCTACTATCTGTCTATCCATGGAATATAAATACGTATATATATATATGAGTGTGTCACTGACATCTATATATATTTATGTATTCTATATGTATATACAGGTCCATCTCACAAAATTAGAATATCATCAAAAAGTTAATTTATTTCAGTTCTTAAATATAAAAAGTGAAACTCATATATTATATAGATTCATTACAAACAGAGTGATGTATTTCACATGTTTATTTATGTCAATGTTGATGATTATGGCTTACAGCCAATGAAAATCCAAAAGTCATTATCTCAGTAAATTAGAATACTTTATAACACGAGCTTGAAAAAATTATGGTCCGAGTGCTGTGCAATATTTTTTTTCTCGCACCCATAGGCTTGCATTGGTGAGTCTCGGCCGAGTATCGGTGACAATCACAGCATGCTGTGATTTGACACGCATGCTGAATGCGCCCGAGAAAATAAATGGTGATGTGAGCTGCCCCATAGATTAACACAAGGCCGAGTGCTATGTGATGTTTTCTCGCCTAGCACTCGTCCGTATTCTACGGTAGTGTGACTCCAGCCTAACACTCATAAAATGTAAGTATATGATAGTTTAATCAATTCCCTTTAACTCAATCTGTGCATTGTAGCATGCTGCTATTGTATGGAGTGTGTGAAAGTTGCAACATATCTGTTTCAACACTCAAAACAGAATGTTCCGGATCTTATTCTGCACAAAGCAGTAGTGCAGCAGCAAACCACGCAACTGCTATGGCACCTAGCATCACACCTTCAACTGTATAGGCATCCTGGATGCTGATAGAGTTGAAAACAATAAAGGAAGAAGGAGCCGCCAGCAATGATGTAAGAAGGCACCATGATTACATTATGCCGGTCTGCTGAACAGTGAAAGAGCTGTAGACCACATGCTGAGGAGACCGGATGAGCGGGGGAATGAGGAGAGATGAGTATTTTTGTTTATTTTTTGTTTTAAATCAATGAGGGCCATTATACTGTTTGGAGAGCTATGTGGGGATTATTATACAGTTTGCATGGCTATGTGGCGACCATTATACTGTTTGGAGGGCTAGTGGGTCCATTGTACTGTGTTTAAGCCATTTATACAATGTACAGGGTTGTGTAGGGACCATTTCAGTCTGTGAAGCGGTGTAAGGGCCATTATACTGTGTGGAGGGCTGTTATACTGTATGGCAGTGAGTCGCACGTACCAGGGCTTTGGGGTACTCGGCA
>VIAB01037739.1:7528-22619 GCA_009801035.1 Oophaga pumilio
ATGATTTTGTCTGGTGGGCCCAAGGTGCTCCAGTCCGACGCTGGAGACCACAGACTCCTCAGATCCAGTTTCGGATCCCGCAGTCGCCCGATGCCTAACATTATCCCCCCCTCTAACATCCCCCCACCTGACGCTCATATTCCTCAATGAGCAGGGGAGGATGAATATGGTCCACGGGTTCCCAAATGCGATCCTCAGAACCGCGATCCCTCCAGTGTACCAAATAGAATTTTTTGCCACGAACCATCTTAGACCCCACAATCGCCTCTACCTCGAAATCCTCACCCCCGGTGTCAGAAGCGTGTTGAGCTTCCGAGAATTTCGTCAGGCGAACGGGTTTCAGGAGCGACACATGGAACGTGTCATGTATCTTCAAGTGCCGAGGCAATTGCAGACGATACACCACGGGATTTACTTGGGCCAGAATTTTAAAAGGACCAATAAAACCAGGGGCGAATATACATGGCATACAGTGAAGCCGAAAAACGTGAAGGATAAACAGTGATACCAGAACCCGGGAAGAGGGAACCCTAGGAAGAGGTACCAGGTGAGCCATCTTAGAAAAATGGTCAGAAACCACCCATATGGTCGTATTACCCCGGGACTAGGTAACTCAACCACGAAATCCATCCCAATTAGCTCCCAAGGTGTATCCGCCACGGGTAACGGATGTAGAAGACCTGTCGGACTCTGATGAGACAATTTATTTCTCGCACAGGAGATACATGCTTGGATGTATTTCTTAACGTCCTGGGAAACCGAGGCCACCAATACGAGCGTTGGAGGAACTCAGTGGTACGTTTGATTCCAAAGTGACCTCCAATCTCAGAGGCATGTGCCCATGAGTGCACCTCACTCTGTAGATTAGGAGGAACAAACGTCTTCACGGGTGGAACGTGGTCTAAAGTCACCGGTGCCACCTTCCGCATACTCCCAGGAGGAACGATAAGTCTGGGCTCGTCATCGTCCTCCGTCGTATCCATAGACTGAGATAGGGCGTCCGCCCGAGGATTCTTTTCCCCTTTTAGAAAGTTGATGCTAAAATTGAATCGGGCAAAAAAGAGGGACCACCGAGTTTGCCTCGGGTTAAGACGCTGCGCTGTCTGTAGGTACGAGAGTTTCTTATGGTCGGAATATACCACAAAAGGATGTTTAGCTCCCTCCAAAAGATACCTCCATTCTGCAAAAGCCAATTTTATGGCGAGTAATTCTTTATCCCCAATCGTGTAATTCCTCTCCGCTGGAGAAAAGGTCTTGGAGTAGAAGAAACATGGTCTTCTCCGACACTGCCCATTCTTTTGAGAAAGGACTGCACCTGCTCCTACGGAGGAGGCATCGACCTCCAGAAAAAATGGCTTATTGACATCAGGCTGATGTAGGACTGGAGCTTTTGAAAAATAAGATTTGATCTCCCGGAATGCCTCAGATGTCTCCTTAGACCAGTTTTTTGGGTTGGCACATCTCTTGGTTAACGCGGCCAAAGGAGCCACCTGTGTATAAAAATACGGTATAAATTGCCGATAATAGTTAATGAACCCCATGAAGCGCGGTACCACCTTCAGGGAATGGGGCTCTTGCCAATTCTGTACCGCTACCAGCTTTTGTGGATCCATGGCCAAGCCCTTACTGGATACGATGTACCCCAGGAACGGTAGAGACTCCTGTTCAAATTGACATTTCTCCAGCTTACAGTACAGAGAATTTGAGTGCAAATGTTCGAACACTCTGCAAACATCCTCTCTGTGTGTGGAGAGGTCCGGGGAAAATATCAGGATATCGTCAAGATATACTACCACGGAGGATAGCAGCAAATCCCGATTAGATATCGTTGACGAAATCCTGAAAAATGACGGGAGCATTGCATAACCCGAAGGGCATGACGAGGTACTCATAGTGCCCATCACGAGTATTAAAAGCCGTTTTCCACTCGTCGCCCTCACGGATCCGTATAAGATTATATGCCCCACGCAGATCCAATTTTGTAAAGATCTTAGCCCCTCGCAACCTGTTAAATTACTCAGAAATCAGAGGTAGAGGATATTTGTTCTTAATGGTGATGGCATTTAATCCTCTGTAATCAATGCATGGACGTAGGTCACCTCCTTTCTTCTGGACGAAGAAAAACCCCACTCCAGCAGGAGAGACCGATTTCCTGATAAACCCCCGAGCCAGGTTCTCCTTGATGTAATCGGACATGGCCTGGGTATCGGGGACAGACAGGGGATAAACCCTACTGCGAGGAGGCTCAGATCCGGGGATCAAATCTATAGCGCAGTCATACGGTCGGTGGGCAGGCAAGGTCTATGCAGCCTTTTTAGAAAAAACATCTGCAAAGCTCCAATATTGTTCTGGAAGCGCATCCAGACCGGCCGACGGGTCTAAACCACCTTCTGGGGTGATACCACCATACACTGGGAAGCACACTTCTCACCCCAGGAATAAACTGCCCCCGTGTTCCTGTTTATATGTGGATTGTGACAATGTAGCCATGGAAGACCCAATAGCACCTCATCCAATCCACCGGGGAGAGTAAGGAACGAGATATCCTCCCGGTGACCCTGAGAAAACGACATGATGAGGGGAATCGACTGGTGAGTGATTTGTGTGTCTAACATGGAACCGTTGACTACCCTGATGTTTATTGGTCTGGACAGTAACTCCATAGGAACGGTGTGCTTCTGGGCAAAGGTTGATGACAAAACAATTGCCATCGGCCCCAGAGTCCACCACCGCCTTGGCAGAAACCGTGGTTGTTCCGAAGAGCAACGTCACCTTATATGCTAGTCTGGAGGAAGAAGTCTGTGAATCTAACACACCTCCTCCAACGGTGGTTAGATATTCTCGTTTCCCAACCGCTTGGAACCCTTATTATTGGGATACTCCAAGAGATGTGCAGGACGGGAACGAGGAGACCTATTCCTAGTCCGGGATATATCCATAGGCTGAGGTTCTATGTTGGGCACCACGGGTTTGGAAATAGGTCTAGAGAACAATGGTGACAGCTGAAACCGAGGTTTAGAAGCCTCCAGTTCCAACTTGCGTTCTGAATGACGCAGATCTATTCAGTTGGCAAGAGTAATTAACTCTTCCAGAGAGGTTGGAATCTCCCTGGTGGCTAAAGCATCCTTTATATGCCCAGCCAAACCCTTCCAGAACACCGGGATTAGCGACGGCTCAGACCAATTCAATTCAGCCGCTAGGGTTCTGAATTGGATGGCATAGTGACTGGCGATGGTTGACCCCTGCACTAATGCAAGAAGCTTAAGAGCCATGTCATGTGTAACCTGAGGACCGAGGAACACACTTTTTAGGGTTCTGAGAAAGAGACCCACGTTGGCCACTACTGGGTCATTCCGCTCCCACAGAGAAGTAGCCCACTCCAAGGCCTTGCGGGTAAGTAATGAGATGACAAACCCCACTTTAGCCCTTTCGGAGGGGAACCGTGCCTCCATCACTTCTAGCTGTATGGAGCATTGATTAATAAACCCTCTGCAGGATCTGCTGTCTCCAGAAAATTTTTCTGGCAGAGCAAAATGCGGTAATGAAATACAGCAGCAGAGTTTATGAGATTTGATGCTTGTGTGGCTGCCTGCGTAGCTACTGCAGTGAGATCAGCAACTGGAGCGGCCTGCTCCAGAGACCTAAGTCTGGCCTCTAGTTGCTGAACGTAGCACTGCAGCTGCTGGTTGTCAGCCATGGTCGTCTAGACCCTGGCGGTCAGATACTGTTATGAGCTCGGTTGCAACAACTTTATTGGATAATGTGTTGTGAATGAGCGGAGGCTCCCTCTGGTGGTTACAGACAGTACTGAACCTTCCAGCGAGGAATGGCAATCTGGGATCACTGACTGGACTGATATAAGGGAGGTTCCCTCCCATGATGGTCGCCGGTGATCAATTGTTCTGGTCTCAATTGTGGTTCCTGGTTCATTTGGAAGTTTGCTGGTGTCCTGCCTGCGTCTGCTGCTTTCAGATAAGATATTTTCTGCTTTTCTTTTTGTGCTTGCTATTTGCATAGTTTTCTGCACATTTGTGGAGGACAGCTGGGTCCCCTCCTGGGGCCTGTGCTCCTCACAGTTTGTCTGTAGCCACTGTTGTTTTTTCATTTGCTTTTTCCTGCTTTTTCAGCGGCTGCTGCTTGGTTTTGCTCACACTGAGATCCGATTTAGTGGGTGGCGAGATCGTGTGATCTCAGTATTTTTGTAATCAGAATTGTTGGATTTTTGTAGGGTTTTCTGGGTTGCAGAAAGTAATCTCTCCTGTCCTATCCTATTTAGTCAGCTTGTGGCCCCAGCGTTTGCTCATTCTATTTTCTGTCTGTGTCCGTGCTTTCTTCTTGTCTAACCGCCATTACATGTTTGGGGGCTTCCTATTTTCTTTGGGGATCTGCTCCTGGGCAGATAGCTTTCATCTTTCTGCCTTTAGGTGTAGTTATCTCTCAGGCTGTGACGAGGTGTCTAGGATCAACGTAGGAACGTTCCACGGCTACCTCTAGTTGTGTGGTTAGTTTAGGAATCTGCAACCCATTAGTTACCAACATCTCAGGTGTTCGGCTGCCCGGCTGTTGTTCCTGTCCTCCTCAGCTACCTAACATAACAATAATGGATTGCAACCGAACCCGGAGTCCGCGATGCAGTTAGAGTCACTGCTGCCGGACACCCCTTGGGTATGAAGGTAACAACTGACAACTAAAGAATAAAATTAGATCTCGCCTGTGTTACTTCACACAAGGAGAGAGATATAACTTCACAGGAGATGTGCTGTAGGCTGGCGTAGACATAGACCTGTTGACGCCACTTGCCAGACGACTAGGTAGTGCATGTGACTCCCGCCACGCGTACGTGTTGAGCAACTGACTGATCAGCTGGCGGCGATGTTCACGTGCTGCCAGCCGGTATGTGACCGGACTGAGCAACTCTCTATACAGCTGGCAGGCGATGCCCAGGTTACGCGCCCCGCAGTCTTCTCAGGGTGTACCGCTACCCTCTTGTTGTAGCAAGACTGCGCCACATTGGCAACCTGCCTGGCATAAGCTAATCCTGCCTGAAGGACCTGTTCTAATTAGCCGAGTGAACTCTGGCATCGGCAGGTCCCGGAGAGCATAGCTAGAGAGCACGTGGAGCCCAGATTCTGGTACGTCCACACATGAGCACTGCCTATTTTAATATGATCTGACCGCGCCGCGGACAGACAAGCTATTAAAGGGCTAAGCTCCACCCCCAGTCATCTCGTCAATCGCATCACCGATGACGTCATTCGTGACCAATCAGGCGATGCCAGGTCAGAGGATCAGCTGACTTTAACCACCTATCACGGTTCGCCATGTCACGGACATGCTCAGTGCAGGCATTTCTGGACTTAGGCTTATAAGAGCCTTTTCCTGTTCTGTAACCTAGGCTTAAGGCTACTATGAACAAAGACTCTAGTAATAGCCTGTGCCGCTCGGGTATTAGCTAGGCGCTGGGATCGACGTAGAAGCTGAGCAGCATCTGCCTCGGCTGGACCTGGATGGGAGACCACAGACTCCTCAGATCCAGGTTCGGATCCTGCCGTCGCCCGATGCCTAACATGGGACATCTAGGTGTACCCTTTTGGAGGATGGCCTCATCCCAGGCTGTGTAGGAAAGGGTGTTGGGGAGTGGGTGGGGAAGGTAGAAAGGCAGGAGGAGTCAGAGAGTGTGACAGTGGACTGAGAAGTTTCTGAAGAAAGTCTGCTGGATGGAGAGGAGGAGTGAGGAGCAGAGAGAGTAACTCCTGAAGGAAAGACTACAGAGAGAGAGAGGCTCCAGAGGAAGAGAGGAAGAAGAGGTCTCAGGGGCATGAATAGTGAGAGTTCCATCTGTGGGGCCCGCATTCACCAGCATGGTCGGTGGAGGGACCAGGTCGCAGTTAGGGGACCGGCCCAAAACTAGTGGAGAAACTAAGGACTCAGCTAGAAAACCGGAGGCTGCAGTATCTGCCTGTGCTGCAGCCACATCCAACACAATTGCTGAAAAGGCAGACATATAGGATTCAGGGGTCTGACCAACGTTGCCCTACAAGATCCGAGTCTACTGGCTCAGGACACTGTGTGTGAAGACGCAGGGCAGGAAAGGCAGTAGCCAGCATAGTGAGACGACCAGGAAAGGAACATCTAAGGGAGCCCTGGCATCGTGCACCCCAAGCTACCAGAGAGCTGACTGGACCACAGACCCTGAATACACAGCACCCGGCTGGGGATTGTAACAGAACTGTGAGTAAAACCTGTGAAGACTGTCTACTGCTGTGTCCTCCTGTTTATTTGCTGCATCATCTCAGCCCTGCACTACAACAATAATCATCATCATTTTACACTACCACGGCCCTGGGGAATAGCTCTGCCTGTGGAGAGCTGTACCAACTCTGCTTCAACAACTACCCCAGTGGACTGAATCTGCAGCATCGGCTAACACCTTATTTGCCGAATACCACAAGTGGTGTCACAAACTATCTTTCATAAACTTTATTTCCCCTTAATAATCATCATTTTTCATTGGACGCCCAGGGCCATGGACCGGGTCACTGCTGCCGTGACACATCCCCTTGAGAACCGGCCCAGTACCGAGTAACCCTCCGGCCCTGGTGGGCGCTCCACATGATACTGTATAGGGACAGAATGATTGTATCAACAACCAACAATCAACCTGTATATAATTGATCAGATCTCATTTAAATTCATGAAATTGGCACCACAAATGCTCCCTAAATGTTTCTGTATAATGGTACAATATTTTAGCATTTAGGGTTCCACTTTTATTTTTGTCCAGGGCTACAGTTTCTATAAAATCAGCCCTGCATTCAGCACACCACTTGCTGTGTTCCTATGCCAGTATTGCCCTTATGGCAGCCTTACCAGTGGTCTTCTGTAGCAATGCAGATAAATCTGTTGTATTATCCCAACTCAGATGACAATTCATTTCCCTCAATGGGTTAAAGAGGTTATCCAGCCTCTGAACAGGTTTAGAAATCTCTCAGAATGCTATGAAATAATAGCATCAATAAAACGCACCTTAATTATCCCCCTCCTCGTACTTGATATAATGGTTCCCAGTTGGATCATTATGATCCAACTGTTGGGCTGTCACATGCTTGTCCTGATGGAACAAAAAGCATGACAACTCCTTTAATGAAATTATTTTTACTACCGCACAATGTTAAGTGTGGTCCTGACCAGAGTCTCATTCACATAAAGATAACTGCAGAGGAAAGTTAAGTTAATAAACTTACCAGACCTAAGGGGATACCGTCCGGTCATAAAAGCAGCTCTGCTTGGGGTACATAATGGTGCTGCTGTGATGTGTTGGATTAACTGAATGCCGTCATTTGCAAGTTTGTCAATATTAGGGGTCCTTTAAAAAAGAAAAAAGGTAAAAAAAAAGGTAAGATTTCACATATGCTACTTCTAATCCCACACTCTGCTATAGCAACACACTGCATTTTGTGTCAACCAAAGGACTGGGTACAGTGGAGTCCTGCACCACATGGCCGCCACCAGCCCGACGCTTCACTTTAACCGGTATCTGCATCCTAGGCGTACAGAAGCTGGTGAAAACAATGATGGTGAACAGGTCTCTTCCATCATTTAGCCTATGAGAGTGCAGCAGGCGTGATGTCCATTCATTGTGCTAGCTGTGCCTCAATACACAGTGCAGACCTGAGCAGTCATGGAACAGGGTTAGGGGAGTAGAATATATATATTTATATTTTTTATTGTTAGACTGTGGGTTAGTAACACTGTGCAAGGTGGCTGTGTCAGTGGGGACATCATACTTTGTAAGGAGGCTGTGTGGGGACATCATACTTTGTAAGGGTGCTGTGTGGGGACATCATACTTGGTAAGTGGGGCTGTGTGTGGACATCATACTTTATAAAGGGGCTGTGTGGGAATATCTTACTGAGTTGGGTGTCTCTGTAGTTACATACTGTATGAGGGGACATCATACTCTGTAGAGGAGCTCTGTGAGCACATTATACTGTGTAGGGGGAGTGTGTGAGGACATTATACTGTGTAGGGGGGCTGTGTGGGGACATCATACTGCATGGAGTGCTCTGTGGTGATATATTGTATGAGGGGACATCATACTGTGTAGGGGGGCTCTGTGAGGACATTATACTGTGTACGGATTATATGAGGACATTATACTATGTCTGGGGGTTGTGTGAGGGCATCATACTGCATGGAGTGCTCTGTGGTGAAGGTGATACATTGTGTGAGGGGACAGAATACTGTGTAGAGGGGCTCTGTGAGGACATTATACTATGTAGAGGATATAAGAGGACATTATACTGTGTATGGGGGCTGTGTGGGGACATTCTACTGCATGGAGTGCTCTGTGGTGATATATTGTGTGAGAGGACATCATACTGTTTGAGGGGCTGTGAAGGGACATTATATTGTGTTGGGAGCTGTTGGTCAAGATACCAGGGCTGAATTACAGTAGCTACAGTATATGATTTGCATGACTTATTGTTTTTTATGAACTTTATAAAAAGTAGTAAATAGTTTTGATTATCTGTTACAGGTAAGAGTACATGTTACAATAAGTCCTATTGTAAAATGAAATAACAGTAGCATGGAGTAAAAAGACTTAATTCTGCTCAATATTGATACAAAATAATAATAATAATAATGAGCAAGATTAAGTTCAGCTGTTGGTTCTGCCCTCCTCAGCAGTCGCAGCCTCTCATGTGGCTCCTAGGGTAAATTAATTGTTCATCTCTGGTTTAAGGTGTCCAGCAAACGTCCAAACTACCTGTAATGGGGGCTGCAGAAAGCCAGAATTGCATAACTTTGCAAACGCTCAAGTAATGATATTCAAATTATGTTTGCCTATACAATACCTTCTGCTTTAGTGTTATCTACCCCCATATAAGAATATTAATTATCAACATAATATACATTTTTACCATCTCATTATAACAGTGACAATATTTTTACAATCATTGTCTTAAATTGATTTTAACATGTAAAATTTACCTTATTGTGGAATTTCCATAGCATCCTATATCTCCAATGCCAAGATCATCCGCCAGCAGTATCACAAAGTTAGGTTTAGCATTTAATGCCATAACAAATGTGCCACCAGCTAATTGCAAGATAACCAGAAAATTCCTAAAACAAAAGAAGCATATAAGATAGGTGGAATTCACGTTACTAGAATTTGCTCATATAAGGAAAAACTGTATCCAGATATGTGCCAGGACTTGAATATATGACATCCACATTCTAGTGGGGCATATAGAAAGTTAAAAAAAATTACATGGGGAGTCTAGTTGTACACTACTTGGACAATACCTAATTGCATTAAACAACCTATACTCCCCTATCGGACCAGCACCATTCCAGGGATGTCGGCACCTCATCTGCCAGCACTTGCGTTTCATTACTGCCAATCAGCAGCTGGTTCTGGACTGCTTCATTCACATTCCCTCAGAAAACTGGAGGCAGCCACAATACACGTCCCATGGCACAAAAAACAGCCTCACTATTTAAACTTTGCATCTTGTATATTCCATTTCTCTGATTAAGGAGGACACCATCTCCAAAACATAGGACAAGACTGACTGGCAGGACGCTTTGTAATTTGTAACGTCACAAGCAGTGAATGGCTGCTCAATCTTGAAGCAGGTGTGTATACATGCCACCAGCCTGGGCACATCAGATAAAGTGTTTCTATATTTTTGAAGGTTCTAAGGACATCTATTGGAAGATATTACAATTGTATGGGCTAATATACTAGCCGAAAGAGACACATATATATAGATTAAGCTACAATAGCATATTGCTGCAACAGGATAAAAAGTCTGCGGACCCCTGGACCCTGTCAAGCATGGTGGAGGCAGCATTATGCTTTGGGGCTGTTTTTTCGGCTGCTGAAACTCGGATTTTAGTCAAGGTGGAGGGAATTATGAACAGTTCCAAATAACAGTTAATTTTGCAACAAAATATTCAAGCCTCTGCTAAAAATCTGTAGATGAAGATGAATTTCTCCTTTCAGCGTGACAATGACCCTAAGCATAGCTCTAAATCAACAAAAGAATGGCTTCACCAGAAGAAGATAAACGTTTTAGAACGGCCCGCCAGGGCAAAGGCCTGAATCCAACTGAAAATCTGTAGGTGACTGAAGACGGTGCTGTACACGGTGCTGTACACAGGAGATGCTCTTCTAATCCAAACAGATTTGGAGTGCTACTGTAAGGAAAAGTGGGCAAAAATTGCTAATTCTAAATGTGCAATGCTGATAGGCTCCTACCTAAATAGACTGAATGCTGACATTAATTCAAAGGGTACTTCAAAAATGCACTAGTCAAAGGGTGTGCATATTAATGCAAACACAATTTTAGTTCTTCATTTTTCTATTTCCACCTAAAAATTTTATTTTTAAATTAAATAGTACAGAATTTTGGCGACATTAACTCCTTCACGACATCCATCGTACATGTACAGTGCTGGGGGAGGTACGTTCTCACAAACCGCCGTACATGTATGGCACAACGATTGGGCTGGCTCACTCACACAGCTGAAAGATGGCCATGGGGTCACCCAGGTACAGTGGCCTGTAAGTTCCTGCTCAGAGCAGGAGCTGACGCGCCTCCTCCCTGTGTGCGATGCACAGATCAACAACCTGCAAAGCAAAAGCATTGCAGGGAATTATTTCAGCAATCAGGGCAGGGAAAGTTGATGAATCAAAAGGAAGAAACCCAGCACGATGGAAGTAAATGCAATAAAAGTCCATAATTTATTGTAGAAGTATAAAAATCAAAACATTGTAGTGGGCAACTCTGGCAAGCGTGGATGAAATCAATACCATGATATATTACGAATTATTAAAAAATATGGTCATTCATTTAACATGGGTATTGAAAACTCGGATTTCATATCTACTTGTTTGAGCGGTGTTCACATTGTTGTTTGTACTGTTTTTTGTTCATCATTGTTTTTCAATGTTTTAACCAGTTTTTTCCCTTTGAATATACTGTAGTAATGGGTTAACATACCAGCAGTGGACTAATCAGGCATCCTGAGTAGATTATCTCACATGAGTTAGCAGGATGTCAGTATTTTGGCCCCGTCACACATAGCGAGACACCAGCGATCCCGACAACGATCAGGATCGCTCATGTGTCGCTACATGATCGCTGCTGAGCTGCCAAACAGGCAGCTCAGGCAGCGATCAGGACAGCGACACTGTGGGTAACATTGCTTAACGCGGCACCTGGAAACCCGATGTGTACCTTGGTTACCAGCTCCCCTGCAGCAGCGCGCTGGTATCCAATGTACACATCGGGTTTCCAGGCGCCGCCCGGTTACCAGCTTGGCTGATCGCTGGTCTCCTGCCTGCCACACGCAGCGATGCGTGCCTGTCAGCAGGAGACCAACGATCAAAAAAATGTCCAGGACATTCAGCGACGATCAGCAATACCCAGCAGGGGGGCTGATTATCGCTGAATGTCACACACAGCGATATCGTTGGGGAGATCGCTGTTGCGTCACAAAACTAGGGACTCAGCAGCGATCTCGCTTGCGAGATCGCTGTTTGTGATGGGGGCTTTACTCTGCTGCAGTCTATTTAGGACACGCTTATTCAGACTGGTCTTCAACAATTAATAAGGCTCGCATGAGCTGAAACCTGTTGGTTTCATCCACACTGGTCAGAGTTGCTTACTACAGTTTTGATTTTTATACCTCTACAATAAATTCTGGACTTCTATAGCATTTACTTGCATTGTGCTGGATTTCTTCCTTTTGATTCCTTGTGCAGAGCCAGATCCTGGGTTTGTCCAAGCGTACCTACAAATGGATCTATGCCCACGACAAATGGTCAGCTCACTCTCCTTTTTCCTGTCCCTTCTCAGGGATGATGTCCCATCCTCGGACCAGGTAAAAAAGTAAAAAGAAAATTAAAAAGAAAAATATAAAAATATAAAAAAAGTCACAAAATAAAGAACAAAAATAATGCATATATTAATGTAAAAACTGAAATAAACAAAGTACACAACCCGATCTATAAAACTGTCAAACTAGTTAACACCATAAAAAAGAATGTAAAAAAAACAATGCTTTTTCATCATATCAGCAAACAAAAATTTGGAATAAAGAGTGATCAAAAAGCTGAAAATGTCATTTTGTCCCACAAAAAACAAATCACCATACAGCTCCATCAGAGTAAAAATAATAATGCTATAGCTCTCACAATAAGGAGATGCAAAAACAGTTCGTTTGTCTATAAAAAAAAATGTTTTTAGAATATGTAAATAAATGTGGAATCGTATCGTACTGACCCCCAATAATAAATCTTCCTTATAACTTACTACACTGTGAACAGCATAAACGGAATCAAACAAAAAATAATTTCTGAATTGCTGGTTTTTGTTCATTCTGCCTGCCACAAATCAGACTAGAAAGCGATCAAAAAATGTCATGTGCCCGAAAATGATACCAATGAATACACATCAAAATACAAGCACTTACACAACTATTGGCAGAAAGATAGAACAATTATAGCTCTCAAAATATTGAGAAGTAAAAACTCAATAATGAGCGATTACACCGGAGTTTTTTGTGTAAATCTCTGAAAAATGCAATTCAGATGGAACACCTAGAGGAAGATTCCCTATAATGAAGCAGGAAAAGAATAGAGTTGAGCGAATTTGTTTGTATTTGGTTTCGAATTCGATCGGCAGCGAACATTGCTTTTGCAATATTCGTCTAACACAGCCAAACGTCATTAGAGTCAATGCAAGTAGAAATTACCGAATATGTTTGGAACCGATCATCAAACATACATTTGGCACAAATAGGGTACCAATATGGCACGAATATGGCAAATTCAGATTCCGCAACTGAATCCGAACACATTCGCTCAATTCTAGAAAAGACACTGTGAACGTCGTCTGGCCTATGATCCGGTAGTGTCCGTCTTTTTAAGTGTGCATAACAGCACGGCCTGAACAGAGGCCATAAGGTGTCCAGAGTAATTCTGCTGCCTCATTATTGTGAATGGATCTCTCAAGGATTTCATCTGAATCATGTCACTTGGAGATTTAGATGGAAACCCAGTTGCAAGTGGTCAGCGTAGAGCGCCGGATAAATGTGATCCAAAATGTTAAGTGGGCCCGTACTGCAAGACACAGGCTGTAGAAGTTAAGGCCTCATGACCGGGAGGCATACCAGGCCCTAATAGGGGTAAAACAAAGCAAGGATTAACTAAAATGGAGTTTTAGGAGTGGGAGTGGGGTTAGGATCTAAAATGGTGGATGGGAGGGGTTTAAGGTTCAAATTATGGTGGGGTATTAGTGAAAGGGGGACGTGAATGGGGTCGTTTGATTGGCTAAGGGAGCCAGGTATAAAAGGAGGGGATGGGAGGGGGCAGGCACAGTATTTTAGTACGGGGGGGGGCTGAGTCAGACATTCCAGCGTCATGTAAAATGATCCCTATAAAAGCTTCAACTCAATCCACAAAAAATGTCTCCACTCAGATCCGTCATCTGTTAACGGAACTATAGGGTTTTTTCACGTTACTGCGAATACAAAGGCTCTGCAAAAGCTAAATGGCACCCCTTCAGCAAAAAAAAATCCAGCGAATTCTGCTCTCCCAAATCCAATTGCCCCCCTCCCTTCTGAGCTTCACAGTGTACCTAAACCTCATTTAGAGTCCACAATTTTGTCAGTACTGTAGCAATGAAATCAACTTAACTTAAGGGGTGCCTGTCTCCAAAAACATGAGCTGGGCACAATGTATGGGCACTACAATGTACATACACTACAACGGCAGATTTGCAATTTTTATTCAGCAACATTTATTGCTGTTTGCGTCTGGAAAACACACATGGAGTCAAAATCATCATTACACCTATAGATAAATTACCAGAGATGTGTAATTACATTTTGTTATAATAATGTAATTATTTTTTCTTGACCGCTCAAAGGTATAATGTTCTGTGACACACTTGTGGAGTCAATATTATCACTGCACCCTTAAATGATTTCATTTAGGCATGTAGTTAGTAAAATGTAGTTACTTATGGGGGTTCTGCATGTTCTGTAACCTTGGGGGCTCTGTCAATGTGATATGGCACCCACAAACCATTAAAAGCAAAATCTGTACCATCATATACCACGCTTTCTCTTTGGAGCTTTGTACTGTGGTCAAAAACTACTTTTGAGGTACATATGAGGTTTTGGTGGACACAGCAGAAATTGTGCTACAAATTGTGCCATTTATTTTCTCCTGTTAAAGCAACACTGTTTGGAGAAAAATGTCATTTTTTATTTTCACAGCTGAAAGTTTTAAAATTATGTGAAACACCTGTGGGTTCAAGGTGCTCTCCACACCTCTACAGTAGATAAGTTCTTTGAGGGGTGTAGTTTCCAAAATGGGGTCACTTGTGCGGGTTTCCCACTGTTTAGGCACATCATGGGTTCTGCACATGTGACATGACGCCCACGGACCAATCCAGAAAAGACTACTCTCAAAAACGTTGCTTCTTCCTTTCAGCGCTGTGTGCACAAACAGTAGTTTCCCACCACACATGAGGTATCGACGTACTCAGGAGAATTTGCACAGCAAATTTTGAGGCCCATTTTCTCTTGCTACTCTTGTGAAAATGAAAAAATTGAGGCTAAAGCAACATTTCTGTGGGAAATTTTTTTTTTTCATTTTCATGGCTAAACATTTCAGGGGCTCTACAAATGCAACATGGCGTCTGCTATAGGTTTTGAGTTTTAAAAGTCAAATAGTGCTCCTTCCCTTCTGAACCCTGCCAGGTGTCTAAACAGTAGTTTTACACCAAATGTAGGGTATCATTTTACTCAGGAGATATTACACAACAAATTTTGGGGTCCAATTTTTCCTGTTACCCTTGTAAAAAGTGAGGCTAAAGCAACATTTTTGTGTGAAAATTTTATATTTTCAGTTTTTCCTTTCACATTGCTTTAATTCCTAAAGGATTAATACACTTGTGGTTTTGAGCACTTTGAGGGGTGAAATTTTTAAAATGTGTCACTTTTGGGTATTTTCTGTCACATTGCTGATAAAATTTTAACCATTCTAATTTCTTTACAGAAAAAAAAA
>VIAB01037743.1:0-15358 GCA_009801035.1 Oophaga pumilio
CATTCAGCTGTTTGCTTCCAATGAATGCAGTTCATACCATTAGGCTACTCTCTGTCATGGTAAACCATTGACAAATTTAGGTTTTAAAGGGAACCTAACACTTGATTTATGCTGCCTAAACTGCAGGCAGCACAAATCAGAGCCTGACTGCACGATTGTAGCTAGGTATATTTTTTCTGACACACTTCAAGGGGAGCATAGTGTGAAGATTTTTGCCCTCACTGTTGCAATTGATTGACAAGTCTCCTGCGAAGTACACACATGGAAGAGATCTGTCAATCACCTGTAGCATGGTGGGGAGAAGTCGGCCACGGCTGACACCGCACTAGTCTCTTCTTTGCCTAAGGTCCCAGGCTGATCTTTGAAGGGAACCTGTCACCATGAAAATGCCGTCTATTCTGCAGGCCCGATGTTTTAGAGGAGGGGGAGCTGAGTAGATTAATTTATATTTTTGTGAGAAAAGATTCCATATAACCTGTGTTTTCATCATTTAAACCTCGCAGCTTTCATTTAAATCCCGCTAGGCTCGACTAACAGCCTGTTCTTCAGCGTATGTGTGCAGGCTGTAGATCAATGTGTTGTGAGCTGTAACAGCTTCCTGCACGGCCCCAATGATTGTAAGCGAGCGGTACAGGGAGAATATAACTTCATTTCTACCTGTAGCCGTTGCCCCAGTAACGCAGCCAAGCATAATTCAAACACTATTTACCTTCAGAATAGCAATATACTTGAAGGGAAAAAGTAGATGACAGGTTCCCTTTAAGACTGATGTAAAGTGTAATCTCGCTTCCAGTACTATTATTCCAGTGATATAGTATTTGTCACCAATTAGAGTACGGGGATTACAAGCAATAATTCTTGGCGTGCCTGATGTGAATAGAAAAGGTTCCTATTTGTGATCTTCTTATCAGATACATTGGCTCTTGTCTATTTCCATCATTAAAAATACTTTACGGCAATTCCATTCAATTGGGCATGAGACCCCAATTTTGTGATCATAGAGGATCCAGCAGACACTAAGTGTTCAGATACTTTTCATCTGTAGTACAATTCAATTCTGAGAATGACCTCCTTAACAATTTTTTTATGGAAAGCTACTTTTAAAGTGCACATCCACCCAGTTAGAGGAAGCAGTGGCGGACACAGACAGAAGCGGGCCCCTGTGCAAGAACAGTATTTGGTCGCTTTTCAGTCGAATAGCTCATTATAATGTATGATTCCACCTGCTTTATCAGTAGAAGTGGGCCCCCTTACCTCTTGGGCCCCTGTGAGGCTGCACAGGTTGCCCCAATGTTGTGGCCGCCCTTAGGAGAACGCTTCCTGAATGCCATCAGTGACTGTGCCTCATGGGAGACTAGTTGGACAGGCAGGTCCATAGCAGCTTCTCCCTGCCCGCTCCCCTAGGTCTCTCCCTATACACACACTATTTTGACCGAGGATCAGGTAGCATGTATCAGCTGTCCGGTTCCCTTTAAACTTATGTCTTTATGTTGAGATTAGGAGCACTGTAAAACGATCACATTTAAAGCTGCTCTGTGTGGACCTGCCTTGGCAGAAGCAAGCACGAGGTCGGCATGAAAACTCTATCCAGATAGTGCATTGTTCCTCACGGTTTCATCCAATGCCACCAGATAAAATGGTCTTGGCAAACAGATGATGGGGAAACTCTGCCAGTCATTGCAAAATCGCAAATTCTACTAAACTAAACATTTATTGTTTAAGACAAGCAAACACATTTCGATGAACTGCTTTGAGTCAATGTTTTGCGAATGTAAACTTGGCCTGCAATATTGTTCATGTTTAGTGATGATTTTTACAGTGATCTGAAAATCCAAAGAATTACATTTCCAGATTTAAAACTGCAAAATAAATTAGTTGTGCGTTTTGTTACAATCTATGTCCTGCTGCTGGGGGAGACATTGTTTCCTCACGTCTCTTAACTACCCTGAAATGTACCATGCGCTGTCTGAAAACAGCTTCCTCCCCAGATCCTTACTGTTTCGCTACCTTCCCTTTTTCATTTCTTGATGGAATTGAAGTTTATGGGAAAATTAGAGGATCAAACAATTTGTGTCCGGCTGTTACAGTAACTATAGAGCTTATTAATTGCTCAGCTAATGCTCAGGTTTGTTGTCGTTGGAAGGAAATCCCGTAATATACAGAGTAAATATACCCAGCAGAAGTGAGTTTTCATCTTTCATCTTTCAGACACTTTGAACACAACAGTTACTCAATCAAGTTCATTCAGGGAAAATCCTACAGTGCCTATAGAGCAATTATCTCCATATTAAATGACTTTCCTGTCTGATATGTTCCAGACCCCCTGAGTAATACAAACAGGGTTAAAAGGAAGTTTCAAGACAGTTTTACTAAAGCATAAAAATATACAAAACCTCAAAAAGTCTCACACAGCTGAAAACTGATGCTGCCCAAGAATTCATAAGAGCTCAGTTAAGAAAGTTATCTGGGTTGCCGAATCTGTGAATTTCAATTTTGCTGAAATTTTGAAGTCATGGACGAGGACAGCCAATTAGTTCCCAGAAGATTTAAACAAGGGACGTTAATAAAATCCTTCACCAAACAAGACCGTAATCGTACTTTGAGAAGGTGTAGGATATACACAAAGCAACCGTTGCTTAGGAAAAGGATGTCTTTGTTATCCCAGAGGTTACATTACATTTCAATATTCTGAATTTATATAAAAGCAAATCAAGCACAGCAATTCCATAAAGTGATTAGTTATTTCTTCTGCTGTTCACTCACCCTTTTTTTTCTAGTTGATTGCAATGGAGTGTGTAAGTACATAGGGAAGTCTTATATTTCTTACCTAAATTTAAAGCAAATTTTCACACAGAAGATGAAAATCACTTACAATCCAAAATGAAAACATACAACCTGGAGGTTCTGCAATATGACTCCCAATGAACAGCTTTTATATAGCTGACAGTGCTCAATTTCCCTACAAGTGCCACCACAGTGGGGACTAAGCTTTATACAGAGACTATTCAAATCAGTGGGTTGTCTGTGTATTGCAGCAGAGGCACTCCAAAGCAAAAAAATACACTCTTGTCAAACAATTTCCACTCTGTTGAAGATATGAGGATCCTAAACAAAGGATCTTCTGGATTAATTTATAATTAGGGCCAGTGTAAAGGGGGGTACAATGTGGGCAATTACCCAAGCCCCCCCCAATAACATTTCAATCAGAATCTGCAATGATAATATAAGTTGTGTATTATCAATATAGTTTCAAAGGTTAACACTGCAGCTGGACCTTTGGTGACAGCATGGTTATGTGACCATGATGCCACAAAAGATCCATTATTATTATTATACATTTTTATAACGCCATTTATTCCATGGCGCTTTACATGTGAAAAGGGACAAATATAGACAAGCACAATAAACATCAGCAATACAAGACACACACAAGTACAGAAGGAGAGAGGACCCTGCCCGCAGGGGATTACAGTCTAAATGATCAGAGGATACAGGCTGGTAAGTCCTCTGTAGTGTTTGTGTGTGTTTCTACATGTGTATGTATTTACTGTGTGTATATGTGGCACACCAGGAGTCCGGTTGCCAAAATGGCCTTGCCTCCCTCCAGGGGGGAGTGATGTCATGCCTGGAAGCAAAGAAGGAATTCCCTTACCAGGTAGGTCCAGCATTCAACACAGTTCCTGATCCAGGCCAGCAGGGGGAGCTCTAAATCTGACTTCAAGGGAGCAGCTTTCTCTGGTTGGGAGGAGTAAGTTAGTGAGAGTTAGTGCCTGAAAAAGGTTGAGAGAGGACGTGTGGAGAGGAGCTTGGGATAGAAGCTCTATCCAAGCTCACCCCAGGCTTGAGTGCCAGTGACCGGGCACCGAAGCCCGAGGCTGTGTGGGTACTAAAGCCCCGGCAGCAGAATCCGGAGGGCAGGAGACCGCATGTCCTTTGCCCCAACTGATACTCGATGACACAGTAGCACGTGTGAGCTGGAAATGCCAGACAGGAGTGACCCCTGAAACAGGCTCAAGCTGCCTGTCATGCGAGTGGAGTTCTACCTAAGCATCAGACAGAAAGAGGGACTAGAATAGAGTTTACAGCAGCAAGTACCTCAGAGAATAGTGCTAGAAAGGAGGCCTCACAACCCACCTGTCTAAGGAAATTCACAAATTGCTTCCAGGCTGACCGACTCCAGAACCATCTGTAACCTGAGCCTCGACACTGCTCAGTAAAAGGTAAAGGAAACAACAGCCTTTGTGTCCGTCAGTTATTCCTCCAATCCTCAGCTCTGCATCCCAATGTCCTCCTTCCCTCTCAGCCTGCCATATCTGCCCTGGGGCCCGCTCCACCCGTGGGGAGTGATAACATCTTTGCTGCATTACCATTGGCCCCAGAGGAACTGAACTGCAGTGTCCGCTATCCCATGCCGAATACCGCGGGTGGCGTCACAAAACTTTCCCTTAAAAACTACCCCTCATCATCGCCATTGCACACCCAGGGCCACGGACCAGGTCACTGCTGCTGTGACAATCCCCTTTAAGTACTGTCAGACCCAGCCCGAGTATCCCACGGTCCTAGTGGGTGTTGCAACCTGGCGTCACGAACAGGATAGCGTAGCCCGGTATTGCCGGGTACTGTGTGCCGAAGACTTTGTTAAAACTGGGTGAATTGCTGCCATTACAGCACCACACGGTGCGCGGGAAGCAGAGGGGGCGTGCCGTCGTGGGCGGAGCCTGAGAGAGAGCGCGAAAAGAAAAGTGCTGCATGCTCTTAGACATCAGCTGGCAGAGAACAGGGAGCTGAGGCCTGGAATCCCGGTGCGCACAGTTCATCCCGCCGACAGAGTAACAGACTGGTAAGCCAGCGGGACCGCAGAGCCTGGCTAAGATTCACTAGGGGGGAAGAAAATGTCCAGCGCAGGTGGAGATCTAGTGGCGAACGCAGCAACAGCCCCTATAGTACCGCAATATTCAGTGGCGGGCGCAGCTGCAACCCCCATAGGACAGCAGAATCCGCAGTGCGCAGCAAGATCTAGCGACCACAGCCGCAGTCCCCATAATGCCGATATCAATGCCGTACTTACCAGGAGCGGCCAGGCTACCGCAATACTCAGGGGAGTCGCATACCCTGAGCGATTTCAAGAAGAGACTGTGTAGTTTGTTTGACGTGTACCCCCCCTTCTGAAAGCCAAAAAGTCAGCATTCTCATTGGACAGTTAACTGGTGCGGCACAAAGGGAAGTAAAGTCCTGGCAGGACACTGATAAAGAGACTGTTAAGCAAATTCTGGCTAAGCTGAAGGGCACCTTTGACACCCGCACTGCAGCAGAAATAAAAATGAGATTCTCTGGGTGCAAACAAAGGGTGCTAGACAGTATATGGGACTATGCCCTTAATCTTCAGGAGGCACTGCGGGCCATAAAGCAGGTTGACCTCGACAGCGTGCAGGATGGAGACAGATTGTTAAAAGAGCAATGTATTGAGGGACTCCTGTCCAGCACCCACAGCACACAACTGCGCATCATGGCCCTACAAAACCCTGACCTGAACTTTGCAGACTTTAAAAATAGGGCTATCTGGGTGCTGCACGAACCAAATGTCAGCCACCCAGCGCCCCCTAGGCGCCCAGCAATTACATACCACCATGATGCGGCATCCTTCCCTCAAACTTCCGTTGAGGTCGACACACAGACGCTGGATAATGATCCATCTGCAGAAATACGTCTTCAGGTCCAGGAGCTGACAAAAAATGTGGCTGCACTACCCAAAACTGTGCAGTCCATGCAAGTGCCCCCAAAGGAGAAGATCCAGTTGGCTTCCAGTCCAGATGACCTCCCGTGTCGATGTCCGAAGAGGATCCCACTGACCAGAGGGAGAGACAACGTTCGCTACAACCAGGATAGACAACCCATTTGCAGCCGCTGCAGCAAAGCGGGGCACATCGCAAGATTCTGCAATTTAAACGAGCAACCCTTGGGGCCGAGGGCCAACCCCCAGGAGTAGGACGACCAGGCCTACAAAGCTGGCGAGCCAAGTACGTTGGGGGGCGACCAGTCCTTCCAGTTGTGATTGACGGTATCCCAATGAACGCTTTACTGGACACTGGCTCTCAAGTGATGACTATGTCATATATTCTTTATAAACGTACTGGGCTGACTCTGATATTACTTGTGGCCCAGATAATGAACTGACAGTAGTAGCCAGCAATGGCCAGCCTTTGCCACAAGTGGGGTATAATGAGGTGACCATTAAGGTGAAGCAAGTAGAATTAAAAGCCCAAGGTCTGATAATTGTAGACATTGATCGACGAGCATGTAACCCAATAATGAACTTAGATACTAATGTCATAGAAAATTGTCTTGCCGAGGTTATTGTTTTGTTGCAACAGGTAGCAAAACTGCTGGTTTCAGTGAGCAACGGGTCCTGCAAAAGGTGATCAAGGTCCTGATGCAAAGACAACAGGTAGAGCCGTCTGATGGAGAAGTCGGCAGTGTCTGAGTGAGTGATCCACTCCCCATTGCAGTACCCCCAAGGAGTGAAATGTTAATTTGGTGTCGTGCAGCCATAGGCCTTAGGGTAAAGATTACTAGGCCCTGGTAAAACCAGTGTACTCTGATAGCAGGCCCACTGTCCTGACAGCCAGAGGGGTAGTCGATATCCGCAAGGGGAGGGTACCTGTACGCATCTTAAATTGTGAGGAGCAGGAGGTCAAACTACCCCGGTATGCCACCGTTGCTAAGCTGTTCACTGTCAATCACAACGCAATCCAGACAGCAGAACCCTTGGTCTCGTCCGACCAGGAGGAGAACAATGGTTCTGCAGAACAGCTAGAGGATTGGTGTCAGAAGCTGCACTTAGGCACTGACTCCACCCCTTCACATCAAAAGAATGGGGTTTACCGGGTGGTTCAAGAGTATGAGCGGGTATTCAGCAAACACTCTTTAGACTTTGGGCAGGTAAAAGGGGTCCAACAATCATTCGCCCATTAAAGAGAGGTACCGGCTTGTGCCCCCAGCTCACTATCAATATGTCAAGAATATGTTACGGGAGATGAAGGAGGCTGGGGTGATCAGAGCCAGTTGTAGCCCCTGGGAAGCTCCGCTATTCCTAGTTAGAAAGAAAGATGGTACAATGAGGATGTGTGCTGACTACAGTCGAATTAGCAGCATTACCCACAAGGACGCCTATCCATTACCTAGGATTGAGGAATCACTAGCTGCACTGAGAACCACTAACTATTTCTCTACCTTAGATCTCACCAGTGGGTATTGGCAGGTTCCCGTGGCAGAGGCGGATAAAGAGAAGAATGCCTTCGCGACACCAATGGGCCTCTCAGAGTTCAACTACATTCTATTCGGGCTATGCAATGCACCAGGGACGTTCCAGAGTTTGATGGAGTGTTGCCTCGGACACAAGAACTTCAAGACAGTTCTGTTGTACCTAGATGATGTCATTGTCTTCTCCAAGACCTATGAGGACCATTTGAAGCACCTGGCCAAGGTATTTGAGGCCCTGTCCAACTTTGGCCTGAAAGTAAAACTGTCCAAATGCCACTTTCTGAAGCCCAAGGTGCAGTACCTAGGCCACATAGTGAGCGCGGAAGGCGTGGCACCAGACCCCGACAAAGTCACTGTTATCCGGGACTGGCAGAGGCCCAGCAACATTCATGAAATACGTCAGTTCCTCGGGTTGGTAGGCTACTACCGAAGGTTCATCAAGGGCTTCACCTCTGCAAAACCTTCTCGTGGGCCAGCCTAAGAAGGCCAGGAAGAAGAGTCCTACGTTTGACTGGAATGACAAACTAGAAAGATCCTTTATCCGGTTGAAGTTGGCTCTTACGGGAGATGAAGTCCTGGCCTACCCAGACTATGACCAACCATTTATACTGTATACCGATGCCAGCAACGTGGGATTGGGAGCAGTGCTGTCCCAAGTGCAGAAATGCAGAGAAAGAGTAATCGCCTACTCCTGCCGAAAGCTTCGTCCCACTGAAAGGAAACCTGACAACTACAGTTCCTTTAAACTGGAGTTTCTCGCCATAGTCTGGGCTGTGACCGAGCGATTCAAACACTACCTGGCTACGGAAAAGTTTACCATCTTCACGGACAACAATCCACTGACTCACTTGGACACCGCAAAGCTAGGTGCGCTGGAGCAGCGATGGATGGCCCGACTGTCCAACTACAAGTTTACCATCAAGTACCGGGTGGGGCATGAGAACGCCAATGCTGATGCACTGTCCAGAATGCCCAATTTATCAGATGGGGAAGAGGACCAGGAAGAGCTAGAAGAACTCGAGTTACCAGCCTTCCACCGCCTCTGAGCGGCCCAGTGCTCCCACTGTGTGAGGGACAAGCGCTATGTTAAGCAGGAAGCCACGTTGAATCCATTGCCCCATCATGAGTGGGCAGAGACGCAGGATAGCGATCCGGCAGTCCACCTGGTAAAGGAGTTACTGATGCAAGCTGACTCGCGCCCTGGCCCAGATGCTCCACAAGAGGCCCAACAGTTGTGGAAGGAAAAGGGTAGGCTATTCATCTACTAGGGAAGGCTGTGTCAGAGGAGTATCAACTCCCGAACTCACGAACTGGTCTGGCAGGTGGTAGTCCCGAAGCAGGATGCGCCAATAATCCTGGAAGCGTACCATGATGAAGCAGGACACTTCGGATGGAAGAAGTTGGAGGTCCTACTTCGCGAGAGATTCTACTGGGTTGGTATGAGGAAGGCCATTGAAGAGTGGTGCCAAGAATGTGGACTATGCAACCTGCGCAGGCAGGACTATAACAGCCAGCGAGCCCCGTTACGGCCAATTATCACCAAACAGCCATTTGAACTGGTAGCCTTGGACCACGTGAAGCCATCCCCAAGCCGTTCAGGCTATGTCTACGCCCTCACCATAGTGGACCATTACTGAAGGTTCCTGGTAGTCGTGCCTGTCAAGGACCAAACAGCAAAGACGGCAGCCAAAGCGTTTCAAGAACACTTTTGTCGACTGCACGGTTACCCTGAAAGAGTGTTTACCGACCAAGGCCCAGCTTTCGAAGCAGAAGTGTTCCAGGAGTTCTGTAACCTGTACGGCTGCAAGAAAATCTGGCCGCCGCCGTACCATCCACAGACAAATGGCATGTGTGAGAAAATGAACCGGTTGGTAATTGACCCCTGGAAGAGAGAAACCGGTGGCCATAGAAGTTGCTGGATCTGGGATATATCCAGCAATCATATCCCTGTAAACTCCACCAATTGTACTCCAGCCTACTTGATGAGAGCAAGACCTGGCAAGTTACCCATTGACTTGGACATGGGAGTCTTAACGCCTGAAGTAACATCACCAGATGCAGATTGGGATACAGAGCTGCAGCAGCAGTACCGCAAAGTGCAAGAATGCGTAGAGAAGAGTTTGTCCCAAGCAAGACAGAAGCAGGAAAGAAACTACAATCTGCACGCCCCTGAAGTTCCCCTGTCACCTGGAGAACAGGTACTGAAAAGAAAGAGATGACTTCATAAACTTGATGACCAGTAGGAGGCTGAACCATACACCGTCATGCCTTCAGACTTTGATAACACCGAGGTGTGCCTCATCAGCAAAGATGGAGGAGAAAACTCTGCAGCAGTATCAAGGGATCATCTGAAACCATGCCCTGACCACCTGAAGGAAAAGATTGGAGATAAGGACATTCTTCAGCCAGTAAAAGAAGAAGAAGAAAAGATCAGCATTGTACTCGACGAGTTCCCTTCAAATTGCACAAGTACATCAGGCCATAGTAGTGCCCGTCTTGACCTTTCCCCATCTAGTAGTGCCAGGAAGAGATGCGACTCAAGACCAACCTGAAAACCAGCGGTCTCAAGCAGCAGATGCCACACCAGCAGCGGAGCAAGAGAGTCCACCCCCTGCCAATGGTGAATCTGTCATGCCCACAGTGAGCAGGAGTAGTCGTAGAAAATCAGGTATACCTGTGCTACGTAGAGTTACCCGCAGCGTAGCCAATAGAGAATGCACTACAGCAGTGGTAGCAACCATAGTGAATCCGGTCAGTTCACTGTCAATACCTGTACTGCGTATATCTTGTCATAGTACTAGACGTCAGGTCCCAACCCGGTATAAGGACTAAAATGCCACTGTATTAGTACTGTAAATAAGTTAATAATGTTTATAATTGCACATGTTAAGTATATGAACCTACAGAGACTTACTGCATGAACTTTTGAGCACTCTTGTTTTCTTGATTATTTGGACGATTGGGTCACTGAACTCGTAGTGACCAGGACAATGATTGTAAATAGTTAGCACCGGTGACTACAGGACAAAAACTGTCTGGCGTGACCGAAGAAGTAGTCCAACCTGGTGACCACTAATGCCCTGTAGTCACGCCTAGGGCCCACGTTGGGGGTTTGAAACGGGTTCCTCATATTGTACTTTCTAGGGTGAAAATGACGCCTCATTTCAGGACTTCGCTGAATTTATATATCTGTTGTCAAAATCTTGTAAAAAGTTATGTTTTATTTCTTTTGTGTTTCCTCAGTCTGGGAGTACTGAATTGTACTGGGGGGAATATGGCATCCCAGGAGTCCGGTTGCCACAATGGCCTTGCCTTCCTCCAGGGAGGAGTGATGTCATGCCTGGAAGCAAAGAAGGAATTCCCTTACCAGGTAGTTTCAGCATTCAACACAGTTCCTACTCCAGGTCAGCAGGGGGAGCTCTAAAACCGACTTCAGGGGAGCTGCTCTCTCTGGTTGGGAGATGGGAGTTAGTGAGAGCTAGTGCCTGAACAAGGTTGAGAGAGGACATGTGGAGAGGAGCTGGGAATAGAAACTTTATCTGAGCTCACCCCAGGCTTGAGCGCCAGTGACTGGGCACTGGAGCCCGAGGCTGTGTGGGTACTAAAGCCCCGGCAGCAGAATCCGGAGGGCAGGAGACCGTATGTCCTTTGTCCCAACTGATACTCGACTATACAGAAGCACGTGTGAGCCGGAGACGCCAGAAAGGAGCGACACCGGAAACAGGTTCAAGCTGCCTGTCATGCGAGTGGAGTTCTACATAGGCATCAGACAGAAAGAGGGACTTGAATAGAGTTTACAGCAGCAAGTACCTCAGAGAATAGTGCTAGAAAGGAGGCCTCACAACCTACCTGTCTAAGGAAATTCCCAAATTGCTTCCAGGCTGACCGACTCCAGAACCATCTGTAACCTGAGCCCCGGAATGTACCTGCACTGCTCAGTAAAAGGTAAAGGAAACAACAGCCTTCATGTCCGTCAGTTATTCCTCCAATCCTCAGCCCTGCATCCCAACATTCTCCTTCCCTCACAGCCTGCCATATCTGCCCTGGGGCCCCACTCCACCCGTGGGGAGAGATATCATCTTTGCTGCATTACCATTGGCCCCAGAGGAACTGAGCTGCAGCGTCTGCTATCCCTTGCCGAATACCGCGGGTGGCGTCACAAAATTTTCCCTTAAAAACTACCACTCAACACCGCCATTGCACGTCCAGGCCCACGGACCGGGTCACCGCTGCTGTGACAATTCCCTTTAAGCACTGTCAGACCCAGCCCGAGTATCCCACAGTCCTAGTGGGTGTTGCATACATATGTGTGTACCTACTGTGTATATGCATATGTGTATGTGCTGTGTATATATACATGTGTGTATGTGATATGTGTATGTGTTGTGTGTATATACATGTGTATGTATGAGTTGTGTGTTTATACTTATGTGTATGTGCTGTGTGTCTATAAATGCATGTGAATGTGCTGTGTGTATATGGTTGTGTATGTGCTGTGTGTATATAGTTGTGTATGTGCTGTGTATATACATGTGTATGTGCTTTGTATATCTATAAATGTATGTACAGTCATGGCCAAAACTGTTGGCACCCTTGATATTATTCCAGAAAATGAAGTATATCTCCCAGAAAATTACTGTACATGTTTTGTTATACACGTTTATTCCCTTTGTGTGTATTGAAACAGCACACAAAAAAAACAGAAAAAAGGCAAATTGAGCATAATTTCACACTAAACTCCAAAAATGGGTCAGACAAAATTGTTGACATCTTTCCAAAAATGTGAGTAAACAACTTTGTTTCAAGCATGTGATGCTTGTTCAAACTTACCCATGGCAAGTAACACATGTGAGCAATATAAAAATCACAACTGAAAAAAAGAAGTTGACTCAATCTTTGCATTTTGTGCTTGTGTGTGCCACACTAAACATGGAGAACAAAAAGAGAAGAGAACTGTCTGAAGACTTTGGGTACCAATATTGTTGAAAAATATCAACAATCTCCCGAGATCTTAATGCACAACATAATCAAAAAGTTTACAACACATGGCACTGTGACTAATTTCCCTGGATGCGGACGGCAGAGAAAAATTGACAAAAGGTTGCAACACAGATTAGTCTGGATGGTGGATAAGCAGCCCCAATAATGCTCCAAAGAAATTCAAGCTGTCCTGCAGGCATCAGGGTGCATTAGTGTCAGTGTGAACTATCCATTCACATTTGAATGAAGTGAAAAGCTACGGCAGGAGTTTCAGCAGACACTTTCCCAGAAGGATTTTGGCTTATTCACGAACATTTTGGAAAACTGCCGTCTAGATTTTTATGACTCTGTGTCAGCTGTGGGCTCCTCCTGGGTCTCCTGCCATTGTGTTTCATTTAATTCAAATGCACCCTAGTTTACATAATGAATATATGTACAGTACATACTGAAAGGAAAAAAAAAAACCCTCTGCAGGCAGGTGCCAGCCGTGGCACTTGCGCTGCAGCATAATCGCATGTGTACTGTGTTAATTGTAAACGTGCTTGAGGTTATCCTGAGGAGTATAAAAACAAATCCTTGGGAAAATGGTGCCCACCACGTCTGCTCAGTAGCGGCTATCGGTGTATATAAAGGTGATCCGATAGCTGATATTGCTCAGGCGCCATCTTGCTAGAGAAGAAAAAATTCACCGATAGCTGCTACTGTGCATGCTCCATAGTGCAATCTTGGAGGAGGAATTTTTTTTCTTCCCTAACAAGATGGCGCTGCTGGCGCCTGCGCAATAGCAGCTGTGGGATCACCTCTATTTACTCTGATAGCTGCTACTGCACTGGAGAAGTGGGTGCCATTTTCAAATGAATTTTTTTTATATCCTGAAGCACATTTGTTGTCGCAGTAAACATGTGATTATGCTGCAGCGCTGGTGCCACAGCTGGCACCTGCCTTCAGAAATTTTTTTTCAGTATGTACAGATATTCATTATGTAAACTAGGGGGCAGGTCAGTGAGGGATCAGTGATCTATCAGCAGTCTGCATTATGAATAGCTAAGCAGAGCACCACATGAAGACCCCCCACAGGCCGCCTTGAAAATAAAGAAATAACCACAAGATGGATTTCAGCAACCAATGTAGTTCCAGCCCTTTAGCTAGGGAATGTTCCCTGCTAGACTCACAGCAAGAATATAAGCTGTGCAATTTATATTCTAGCTGTGTGTCTGTTTGTTTACCTTCCCAGCACCTTTTCATTTTACCACTTATGTTTCTTGGAGGTTATTCTAGTTTCATTTATTTTTTGGTTCTTTTTACAACTCCCTCTCTCCTCTTTTATAAATGTACTTTAAGTTTCCAATCCTGGGTCTTCATGTCCACACGCACACCTTCCTCTCAATTTGTTGACTGTGTTAAAGTATGGTCCAAGGTGGTGTTTTTAGTTGTGTGGCTAGGGATTGACTAGTGTGTACAGGGACCAATTGGGTGTAGGTGCAGCTTCTCTTTATAGCTAATTGTCACAACTCTTTTGTCGGGTGTACCAGGACCTGGGGCTTCTTCCCTGTCCTTAACGCTAGGGGCACACTAGCTTGCTCTGTTCCCGGGTTACTTCTGAAGGTGAAGACACCGGGGCTATGTACCTTGCCTTAGCTCCTGAATCTGCCATCAGTCTGTACCATTCCCCCACCCAAGGAAGAGGGGAGTAGTAGTGTACAGTAATACGCCAACGAGTCTAACAAGGTAATACAGTCGACACAGTTGACCACTGCCTCCTACTACAGATTCTCTCTTCCTTTGGTGTCAAAGACCTTGCCCTATCCTGGATCTCATTATACTTTACCAACCGCACATTTAGCGTTTCCTACTCCCACACTACCTCGTCATCTCACCCTCTCTCTGTTGGTGTCCTTAACGATCTATCCTAGGACCCCTTCTCTTCTCAATCTATACCCTTGGCCTGGGACAACTCATAAAGTCCTATGGCTTCCAGTACCATCTGTATGCTCATGACACTCAGATCTACCTCTCTGGCCCAGATGTCACCTCGCCCCTGTCCAGAATCCCAGAGTGTCTAACAGCCATATCCTCCTTCTTCTCCTCTCACTTCCTCAAGCTCAATGTGGACAAATCTGAACTAATTATCTTTCCTCCATCTTGCATACCTTTCCTACCTGATCTATCTATCACAATAAATGAAATTACACTTTCCCCATCCCGGAAATCCACTGCCTCGGAGTAACCCTTGACTCTGCCTTGTCCTACAAAACACACACCCAAGCTCTTGCCACCTCCTGTCGCCTCCAGCTCAAAAACATTTCCAGAATCTGTCCTTTCCTCAACCCTAACTCTACTAAAATGCTTGTGCATGCCCTAATCATCTCCCGCCTCGACTACTACAACATCCTCTTCTGTGGCCTACCTTCAAACACTCTCGCACCCCTTCAGTCCGTCCTTATCTCTGCTGCCTGACTAACCAATCTCTCTCCTCACTACACTCTTGCTTCCACTCTTTGTAAATCTCTTCACTGGCTCCCAATTTCCCAGCGTATCCAGTTTAAACTACTAACACTGACCTACAAAGCCATCCATAACCTTTCTCCTCCATATATTTCCGAACTAATCTCTCAATATCTTCCTTCACGTAATCTCCGGTCCTACCAAGACCTCCTTCTCTCCTCCAGGCTTCCGATTCCTCAACACTTCCGGTTATCCACCACATTTGGATCCTTCAGATGGAACCTAAAAACCCAACTCTTACAACCTGTAATGACCACGCGGCCACCTCAACACCATCAGATCTACTGCAACCCCCGACCTACTGTCTCCTTCCCCATAATCCTGTAGAATGTAAGCCCGCAAGGGCAGGGTCCTCTTACCTCTGTACTAGTCTGTCAGTGTTAGTTTGTTTACTGTAAGTGATATTTGCATTTTGATGTAACCCTGTCTCATGTACAGCACCATGGAATTAATGGTGCTATATAAATAAATAATAATAATAACACAAAAAGGGGTAGTGAATAATACCAAACATACAAATATACACTCACAAATAACAGAGGGATGCATCAGTGAGTGGAGAATGGGGCTAAACCAAAGTAGGAGAAGAAAGGGAATCACACACTCAAAACCT
>VIAB01037753.1:5035-15683 GCA_009801035.1 Oophaga pumilio
TCACCTGGATGAATGTTAGACAATTTGTCATACGCTTGTCTAAACACAACCTTAGGTTGAGGAGTGTTGAAGTATTTTTGCTTGTGTTATTTGTTGTTTTTTTAAGCTGGTACACAATAAAATAACAAATGTCTAATGAGGGTGATTTTGTATAAGATCTTACAAATTAGTTTTATAATTTCACAATTATTACCTGGAAAACCAGAGCTAATGTGCAAAAAGAGGTTCAGCTAAATGTTGCATTATATGTGAAAGGACAGTACTGTTTGTAGAGGTGTTCTGCTAATGTATTACTACCAGGTACCATAGTTAATTTTTCCTTATTCATGTAGTTCCAGAGATGCAAAGAGTAGGAGTCTTTGAAAGATGGAAATTTATCCCAAACCTCATAATACTTTTTCCATTCTGCGGAAATGATAGGGTAAAAACGCTTGGGATTGAGCAATTTAAAGTTTCCACACATGGCATCTTCAGAACCAACAAATTTTGGTAAGTTACAGAACTTCTTTAAAATACGGGTAAAGAGAAGTGGGCCTTGCTGTCCCCATCTTCTACTGTCATAATTTTTAACAAAGTCCACCATACATTTCTGAGTAAAATCATGATGAGGTGAAAACCCCAAAATACCATTGCTAGAGTATTTCGAAGATTCTGCAGCCAAGAAATCCTTGAAAGGAATGGTTTGTATTGAGATGAAATCCGTATCCATATAAATGCCACCGTACTTCCCGATCAATGCTAGTCTGCAGGCATCAGAGCTGACATGGGTCCAGAATGACTGTGGTTGTGAATTAATCTGGAAATAAAATAAATACATGAAAGTTTGTGCCAATATAAGATTACTATTATGCAATTTTTTTTTTTTGATGTAGCGTTAGTGCTATACTGTGTGTTCACTAAAAGGTAAGTAGTATTCAACAATGTGCCTTAAAGCACCACTCCAGCATTTGTTTTTTTTCAGCAGTGGAGTGGTGCTTCTAATCTAAGATCTTCCACCATCTTCACCTTCTATCAATCTTGTGACCAGAACTTCTGAATGGCCAGAAGTAATGGTCACAAGCTCTTAATTCAAAATTGCGAGAGCAAAAATGAGGATCTCAGAGATGTGCATTGTTAAGTGGCCTCCAGTTCACTCCATCAGACACTGGAGAAATCTCAAACTGCTGGAGACTGAAGGGAGTTGGGGCAATAGAAGTTGAAGACGGTGGCAGGTAGGTATAAGACCTTATATTAAAAGAAACACTCCAGTGCTGCAATAAAAAAAATTGGAGTGGTGATTTAAAATAAATGAAAATTGAAATGGGAATAATCTTTACACACTCCACCAGATTCAAAGATATTGTTTTCACAGATACTATAAAAAATATCCTATATCTACAGATTGTCCCAAATTTTAAGATGGGTTGGCAAAGCAGATATGTACAGTGAATATAAAAAGTCTACACACACCTGTAAAAATGCCTAGATTTTGTCATGTAAAAATGGCATACCAAGAAGAAAACTTTCAGAACTTTCTCCATCTTTAATGTCACCCATAATCTGTACAAATTAATTTAGAAACAACTTGAGATCACAGGGAAATAAAAATAAAAACCTAAAATAATGTGACTGCACTAGTGTGAACCCTCTTATAATTTGAGATGTGGGTGTGTTTAGAATTAGCCAATCACATTTAAACTCATGTTAAATTGTTGTCAGTACACTGTGGTCATCATTTACAGTGATTCTAATTAACCCCATATAAAGCTTAGCTGTTCAAGAAGGGTTTTCCTGACATTTTCTTAGTTGCACTTTAGAGCAAAAGCCATGATCCGTAACAGTTTATTACATAGCAAAGGCATCTCATTGTGTATAGGTATCAGTCAAGAGAGCGGTACAATTTGTTTTCAAAGAATTATATATATCATGGAACACTGAATGTGGTCATGAAGAAATAGCTTAAGTTTTGTTCAACAGTAATATTACTAGGAGCAGTATGTTCCTTAAAATTTGATGAAAAAACAAGAAGAAAATTGGTTCAGGAATCTGTTAAAAGGCTTACAGCAACACAAAAGGAGCTGCAGGAAATTCTGACAAGTACTAGTTGTGTATGGGGAGTGACAGCAATCTCCCACATTATTTATATCTGGACTGTGGGGTAGGATGTTATGACAAATGTTTTTTCTTATAATGAAATACATCAAATGTGTTTAAAACAAAACAACATCAAATCTGCCAAAAGTACAGTATGTGGTAAAACATTAAGGCATGATGAGACTAAGGTTGAACATTTTGGCCATGGTTCAAAAGAATACCATACCCACAGTGAAGAATGGTGGAAGCAGCATTATTCTTTGAGGTTAATTTATAGAAGTTGAAACTGGGGCTTTAGTCAAGTTACTGAAATTATTAACAATTACTATTTAAAGGCAATACTTTATTGGGTATATATTAAAGGGTGCAACATGAGAAAAAAATATAAACATGTATGCACAAAAATAATAATCCGATAAGGGCACATAAAAAAGGAGGGAATCTGGCAAAATAACCAATATCCTTGCAGGGCCTTAAATCATGAGTCCTACCTATCTGCTGAGGTTATGTCTGTGTTTCTTGTGATAGAATTTGTGTGCTAGTTTGTGCACTTGTGTTGCCTATTAGGATGTCAACCTCTGCGGATAGGTAGGGCTCATGATTTAGGGCCTTACAGGTATATTGTAGTGGTTATTTTACCACTTGTGGCAAGAAGGGTAGCTGTGGCTGTCAGCACAGTGTTCAGATCATGATTCAGATACCAGGAGACAGACTAGTAAATCAGAAGATGTGGGCCAAAGGAGAGCAAAAACCATGCAGCAGGACCGAAACCTCCTCCTTTGTGCAAGTAGGAGCAGTCCCAGAGCCTGCAAAGCGACCTTAAGCAGTCTACTATCCTCCATGTGTCTGCTCAAACTGTCAGAAACAGACTCCATGAGGGTGATATGAGGGCCCGACATCCACAAGTGGACATTGTGCTTAGAGCCACAAACCATGCATGGTGATTGGCATTTGCCAGAGAACACCAATATTGGCAGTTTCGACATTGGCACCCTTTGCTCTTCACAGATGAGAGCAGGTTCACACTGAGCACATGTGGCAGACATGACAGAGTCTGGAGAACGTTCTTTCACCTGCCTGCAACATCCTCTAGCATGACAGATTTGGCAGTGGGTCACTAATTGTGTAGGGAGACATTTCTTTGGAGGGTCACAAAGCCCTCCATATGGCAGCTGAAGGTACCCTAACTGTCATTAGGTACCGGGCTGAGATCCTCAGACCTATTGTGAGAACATATGCAGGTGCAATGGGTTCTGGGTTCCTTCTGATGCATGACAATGCTAGTCCTCATGTGAATGAAATGTGTCAGCAGTTTCTTCATTGATATTATGGACTGGCCTGCCTTTTCCTCAGACCTGAATCCAATCGAGCACATCTGGAACATCGTGTCTTGTTCCATCCACCAATGCCACATTGCTTCATAGACTGTCCAGTTGTTGACTGATGTTTAATCCAGGTCCGGGTGGAGATCCCTCAGGAGAACATCAGACACCACATCAGGTGCAAGGCCAAGCATTGTAGGGAGATCATACAGGCACGTGGAGTCAACGCACACTACTTAGCATCATTTCCTTGTCTTGAGGCATTCTCACTGACATTGGATCAGCCTGTAAGTTGATTTTCCACTGTGATTTTGAGTATCATTCCAAATTCAGACCTCCATGGGATATTAATTTTGATTTACATTGATCATTTTTATGTTTTATTGTTCTCGATGCATTCTAGTATGGAATGAATAAAGATTTGAAACTGGAATATTTCATTCAGTGATATCTAGGATGGGGTATTTTAGTGTTTCCTTTATTTTTTGAGCAGTGTATATGCTATATATTTTTTCTTTCTTTTTTTTCTCACTTATCACCTTTTAGTATATACCCACTAAAGTATTTGTCTTTTAATAATAAGGGTTTATTCACTTGCTAGACTGACTTTTGAATCCTTTTATTCATTACAATTTGGTTAACATGAATAATTAACAGTGCCAAATATCAATTTTGTAAAAAAAACTTGAAAGTATTTGCTAATAAGCTGAAGAGAAATTTTACCTTTCAGCGAGACAACAAACTTAAAGAAGTTGTCCAGTCAAAATAGATAATTCTGCAGTTTTTATATAGCTTCCGCTAATGTAATGTACAGCACTGTTTTTTACATAGTGTATTCTTGTTATTCACAGCGCCCTCTTTTATTACATAGTCCCCTATCTTAGGTATAAAATGACTGCTGATGGAGTCAATCAGATCCTCTATTAGAAAAGAAGCTTTCGCTTGCTCCATCAGCCATCACTGCATTATTTATCTAATAAGAGAGGACAGTAAGTAATAAACAAAGGGCTCTATATAATCCAATATGTAAGGGATGGAGGTGTACAAAACAAGAGAGCACTGTGTAATAAGAGATGGCAATATACATAATAAAGGAAACAATGTAAGACATATACATATTTATACATACGTTCAAATCAACAAAAGATTGGCTTTCCTAGAACATCAAAGTTTAAGAATGATCCAGTGAATACCCAGACTTGAATTAAATTGAAAATATATAGGTGACCTGAAAAGGGCACTATACGCAGGAGATGCTGTCACAAAATGACAGATTTGCAAGGAAGAATGGACAAAGATTGTAATTTCAGATGAGCCATGTTGACAAACTTGTACCCAAAAAGACTGATTGTTGTCATAAATTTAAAGGGTACTTCATCTAATTTTTGTTTTAAGGGTGTGCACATTTCTGCAACTATATTATTTTGGTTCTTAATTTTTTGTTTTACACCCAAAAATATTTCAGATTGGTTTTTAATTGAATTGTTCAGATTATAGATGACATTAAAGGTGAAAAAGTTCTGAAATGATTCATCTTCCTATGAACTTTTACATGACAATAACTATGCTTTTGAAAGCGGTGTTAAGACTTTTCATAATGAGTGAATATCATATTTTATAAATAAATGAAGTGAAAATGTATATGTGGGGTATTGAGCCCAGTCTGTCTATTATGTACAGAATCTACACCTACAGTGTAAATCAGTCAGGCAGTCAATAAAATAATTCCCATCTGTAGTGGCATGTCAATTAGTGATCACAACTGAACAGCAAACATTGTTAAAAACTATGGGAGACCTGAGAGCTATTGGCTTCTTGCCCTGCAACTTACTCAGACTGCTTTACACCTAAGGCATGCTGAAGTGGGGTGCATGTAGACATCATCAAGCAGTGCAAAGACACCACTTCATTGAACCACTTACATTGGGTGATGGACTGCAGAACGAAAGACGAGGAACCCACACTCCCAAAATCACAAAGGTATGATCATTGTGTAAAGGCACATTGAGAATTATTACTGTGCTGAGGCACAAAGAGCACTTTTACTGTCAAGGGCCTACTTACTATGGGGGCACAAAAGGGATTTGCCAATAAAGTATCGGTGAAAAGCTGAAGCGCTATTACATTTGTATAGAAGTGAGGAAAAATATGGGGACTGTGCCAGGAAAATGATTCGCCCATTTGTGAAATTCTTCTGGAATCAGTATTGACAGGAAAAAGTCTTCTAAATTGTCTAGACCAGAGGGAGAATTAAAAGGAAAGTGAGTGACTACAAACAAAAAGATGTCACCTATAAGTCAACTGCATCGTTTCTGCACCATGCGAACTTTAATTTTTAAATCAAAGGCAATGTATTTGCTTCAGATGACATTCCTTGCACTTTATTAGGAACTTAAAGGGGTTGTCCAGGACTTATCTTTAGGGTAGGTAATCAATTTCTAATCAGTCGGTGTACAACACCTGGCTCTACCAACAAACAGATGTCCTTGGTGCTGACGGTGACCGGGTGTGATCAGTTGCGGGGCTATGCAGCTTCATCAACTGTAGTGGCTATTTTCAGGTACTGCACATCCTCCCCTCTATTTGCTTGAATAATCAATCATTTAAATGAATGTTGTATCTTTCAAAAAAAAAATATTTTCCTTACAAATTTCTAAACAATTATGATGTATATGGCCTGTGTGATCATCAATAATAAAGCCTGATTTATGAAAGTAGCTTTGATCCAAATTGACTATAGAAACTTTCCATAAAGTCTACTGATGTCTTTTCACTGGCGAGTCGACTTTAAAATACTTATCTTTACTTTTACTGAAAAGGTAAAAAAAAAATTAATAGACATAAATAGTAACATCTAATATACAAAGAAATCATGATTTGTTACCTTCACCCAAAAAAAAATTTCCTGTACAGCCTCATTTTCCTTTCTCTATGTTTATATTGTTCGTCACTGTCTGAACAGTTCCTTCACCCAAATTGATATTTGTTCTTGAATGACAACTGTTTGGTATTTCATTCTGCCTAAACCAGAAACATAATCCCTTATTACTGATTTTTATGCTTTCATAGATTAACCCCTTCGCCTCACTAGGAAGTTATCACCTTCATAACCAGGCCAAATTTTACAATTCTGACTAGTGTCAATTTATGGGTCAACAGCTCGGGAACGCTTCAATGGATCTCATTGATTCTGAGAATACTTTTTCATGACATATCATACTTCATGATACTGGTAAAATTTGTTCTATAAGACTTGCGTTTATTTGGGAAAATATCTGAAGTTTGGCAAAAGATTTTTCAAACTTTTATTTTGTATGCCTTAAACCAGAGAATTATGTCACACAAAATAGTTAATAAATAACATTTTTGACATGTCTACTTTACATCCGCATCATTTTTTAAAACATGTAAAATTTTTTGTGCAATCTCTCCTGAGTACGCTGATACCCTATATGTGGAGGAAAACTACTGTATTGGTGTATGACTGAGCTCAGCACTAGCACCATTTGGGTTTTTGAACGCAAAATTTGCTGGAATCATCAGCGGACATCATGTCACGTTTGGAGAGGCACTGATGTGCCTACAGTGGAAACACCATTTTGAAAAGTAGACCCCTCAAAGAATATATCTAGATGCGTGGAGAGCATCTTTAACCCCCCCCAGGAGTGTCACAGAAGTTGTGTTGTGAATATAAAAAAAATTCAAATTTTTCCCACAAAAATGTTTTTTAGCCCCAAATTTTGCATTTTTACAAGGGTAACATGATACAATATACCAAACAATTTATTGTGCTACTTCTAAGAATGCCGATACCCAATATTTGGATGAAAACTACTGTTTGGGTGCATGGCCAAGCTCGGAAGGAAAGGATTGCTATTTCACTTTATAAGCACAAACTATTTGAGTTTTTAAATGCAACATTTGCTGGAATCATTAGCGGAAATCATGTAGCTTTTGGAGTGCCCCTGATGTGCTTAAACAGTTGATATCCCCACTTGTGACCACATTTTGGAAACTGGACACAGCAAGAAATATATTTAGATGTGGGGTGAGTACCTTGAGTCCCCAGAGGCTTCACAGATATTTATAACATTAAGCTGTGAAAATTAAATTTTTTCCCACAAAAATGTTGTTTTGTCCCAATGATTTTGTTTCCAAGGGTAACAGGAGAAATTTCACAATACAATTTGTTGTGTAGTTTCTCCTCACTGAGCTGATTCCCCATATGTGTGAGAAAACTACTGTTTTGGTGCATGGCAGGGCTCAGAAGGGAAGGAGTACCATTTGACTTTTTGAATGCAAAATTAGCTGAAATTGTTATCGGATGCCATGTTGAGTTTGGAGAGCCCCCTATGTACCTAAACAGTGAAAACCTTCCACAAGTGACACCATTTTGGAAACTACATCCCTCAAGGAATTTATCTAGACGTGTCGTGAGCACTTTGAACCTCCCAGAAGGTTCAAACTTTGAACTGTAAAAATGAAAAAATAAATATTTCCCATAAAAATGTTGGTTTTACCCCAAGGGTAACAGGAGCAAAATGGGCTTTTCAGTTTGTTATGCAATTTTTCTTGAGTACACTGGTATCCTATATTTGGTTAAAAACTACTTTTGAAGCACATTGCAAAGCTCATAAGTGAAGCCCAATATTGGAGTTCAGATTTTGCTTGAATGGTTTGAGGGTTCAATGTCACATTGGCAAAGCCTCTGGGTTGCCAGAACAGCAAAACCCTTTGTAAGTGAACTCATTTTACAAACTTCATCTCTCAAGTTATTCACCTAGGGGTACAGTGAGCAAGTTGATACCACATGTGCCTCACATAAATTTATACCATTGTGGAGTAAGAAAGAATAATTATCTTTTTGCTGCTAAAATTATGCTTTGAGAATTTATCTACAGGTGTAGTGATGATTTGACTCTATGGATATTTTCCAGAAACAAGCAGCAGTGGATGCTTTTGAGTGAAAATTGGAACTCTGCTATTGTAGTGGCCAGCACATTGTAATGTCCAGTCCATTATGCCCAGCTTGTGCTTCTGGAGACACACCCGTAAATTAGACTGCCTTCATCTCTACAGAAATGCCAAACATGTGGATGCTAAATGTGGTTTAGGCACACGGTGGTTCTCGGAAGGGATGGGGGCATTTGGATTTGAGAGTACAGAATTCATTGGATTTCTTTTAGAAGATGAGGAACCAAAGTGATTTTCCAAAACCGTTGTACTACCAGAAACTTGGAAGCCCCCTATATTTCCATTACCAGATGACAGACCGGGGTGGGACTTGCTTTTCTTGAGGATTGAGTTGAAGCATTTATTGGTGCTCTATACTGAGATCGGGGTTTCCATCTAAATCTCCGAATAACAGGATTAAGATGAAACCTCATAGGGATGCATTTACTATAATGAGGCAGCAGAGTTACTCTGGACTTTGACCTGTGTTCATATATGTTTGGCTTTTCAGAATTGCAGAAAACTGTGGCCGACTGCACTTTTATATAAGCCTAAATAGACAGAAACCACCAGATCATTGGTCAGACAACGTCCAAAATGACTCCATTTGCCTCAGTGTATGGAATCTTCTGCTGGAATTTCTGTCTGAATCATGTATTTCAGAGATCTATAGAGAAACCCCAGTGTGAAAGCTCAGCATAGAGCCGAGGATAAATGTGAAATGAGCCTTACTACGATCTTTGGGAGTCAGAATGAACAAATCAACAACAGGTGAAGAATTGGTAAAAATTATTTTTTATGACATTTCTCGTGGAGTATAACTAGTTAGGCAACCTTTTTCTTCTAGTCGATGCAATCACAGTGATACCAGATTTATATAGTTTTTTTGTGTTTGATTGCTGTTACATTCTAAAACATGCTTCCTTTTTGCAAAAACTAGTTTTTGGATAGCCAGATGTTGAGAGCATTAATTTGTCCATATTTCTACTGACAGAGTAATGTGAGGGCTTGTTATTTTTTGCAGGATGGTTGAAGTTTTTATTGGTACCATATTCAGGAACATGATTTTTAAATCGCTTTCTATTCAGATTTTTGGGAGGCAGAATGAACAAAAACGAGCAATTCACAAATTTTTTTTATGCCTTCCACGTGTGGTAAAATTGATAAGGCAGCTTTATTCTTCGGGTCAGTACAATTAAAGCGATACCACATTAATATATTTTTTTATGTTTGGTTCTTTTACACAAAAACTAATTTATAGAAAAAATATTTATTTTTGCATCGTTGTATTCATAGAGCAATTCTTTTTTATTTTTATGCCAATGGAGCTTTATGGTAGCCTTTTTTTGCAGGACAAGATTACGTTTTCAGCTATATCATTTTTATTTACATTTTCATTTTTGTTTGTGTTTTATCCACATTTGGTGTGGCAGTATGATGAAAAAGTCCATGCATAGAGGAAAGATAATACACGCTACTGCACCACTAAAGCGAGTCTGCCCAGTATAGGGGTAATAGATGCTATAGTCATATATGACTGGACTAACGGGTGCTCACCAAAGACAGGAACATCGCCAACAGTTCATATCAAAGATAAGCTGAGGGTGGCACTCACTGTCCTGTAAAATCCATTATTTATTTAGACAATTAAAACATCTTCAACAGGCGAGAAATGTGCAGGAAACATGGACGACGGTCGTTTCACTCAATTGCGCTTCTACGGGTCCTAGAGATGGGAGGATGTGACGAGGTCCATATACACTCAACTCCTGCCACCAGCCTCATAAAGAAGCAATTCTGCCTCATGTTACCCTGATCCACCACTACCAACCCCCCTGGTAAGCTACCATAAAATGGGACTATAAGATGCACCACCATTGCACTTAAAGAAATATTTTGCTTATTTTCCTCCCCAAAATTTGGGGCCATCTTATGGTCCAGTGTGTCTTATAGTCTGCAAAATTTGGTAGGCATTGAGAAGGGGTTGCAAGAGTAGGGGACAAGATTTATTATAGCCATAAGACCAAATGGTTACACCAGTTTAAATGTCACCTTTAGAAGAGACATCTGTATGCCTATACAGCTTGCTCATCCTTAGGCCAATCTTAGATGAATGAACTCTGCTTTACATTTGGTCATAATAATTACTTGTAAAAGTCAAATATTGCTGCACGGTACCTTCTGATACCATCTGTGAAGTGGGGAATCAGCAAACACTTCCTCGAACCTCAGCGGGAAGAAGTAAACGTTCCTCAGGGATGAGAGCACTGGGAATTGTCTCTTCACCGTTTCTTCTATGT
>VIAB01037756.1:2093-14314 GCA_009801035.1 Oophaga pumilio
GGCCAATCACAGCCCAGGAACAATCAGAGGCTATGGATGACGTCTGCTGGCCCATGGTTCCTGCGTTGTGATTGGCGCAGGGCTCATGGGCAGAGATCGGCACACAGTTCCGAGGCTGTGATTAACTCCTGCGAAGAGCGTGGCTGCAGTGGAGGGCACCGGACAGCGGGAGCGAGACACAACTGCATGCCCCATGCACCGAACAAGGTATGCCTTATTTTCTGGGGGTGCCTTATATTAACAGGCACAGTGCTCCCCCTAGCATGCCTTACTTTCGGGTGGCGCCCTATTTTCGGGGTAACAGGGTAGTATTAAATGAATTTTAACATTACACTTCAGTGTTTGAAGCCTTTTTTGCAAGACAAGACAGATTTTAGTTGTTATTCAGAGTGGATGATAAGCTCAGGGGAAGACTGACAGTACAGTCCCCTTTTAGGTTTCAAAGTATATTACCAAGTCATTAAAACTTCAGGAATACTAATAGAGATGACCAAATATTTTGAATTTCAAATGTTCCAGGTTTGACGATTATTATTTTTTTAAATTTTATTCACAGTGAATAGACTCATTGTGATTCTCAAAACTGTTAAGATTCTAATTGTCTTGAAAAGGCATGTGTAACATTCCAATGCCCCAAGGATTGTATCAGACCCCTTTTCAACTCTTTAATACAAAGACAACCTAAATAATGTCCAAGTGGTCTCAAGATATATGGCTATGGGTAAATGGATGCTAACCTGCAGCCTATATATTGATATACTGGACAAACTTTTCACGCTTTTTGAAATTGAAAACTGTCTAAAAATTATCACTTGAAGGCCCCAATTCATTAAGCCTGGTGCTTCAGACTCCTGCCTTAATTATATTTTTGCAGCAATAACATGCACCTAATTCATTAATATTATCAGTCTGGGGACACTAACGCCACCTCAACTAGTCAAGCTCTCATTTGCATATCATAAATGGACTTTAGAAATACTTTTTCTAAAGCTCTGTTTATGTGTGTAATATAACACAGGGCCTGTTAGACTCTGTGTCTACATATGCAGACGCAACTGCTGGTGGTTCTTTGGACCATGGGGGACCTGACAGGTTCCCTTTATTGGAATACCCATGAATTTTTGTTTGCTAAGTTGCAACAATTTTTCAATTAGTGCCCTGTTCATCCTTGGTGCCCAATCCTGCTCTGGATCCTACCAGGCAAATCCATCACAGTTGGTGGACTCAAAAAACATTTATTTTATTAAGTGGAGGGTTAAAAAATAAGTCGAGGTTTACCGTATATACTCGTGTATAAGCTGAGATTTTCAGCACCTTTTTTTGTGCTGAAAATGCCCCCTCGGCTTATACACGAGTCATAGGGCAGAAACCAGCGGGGGAGGGGATGCGGCGGTAGGAGCCGGTGGCTGGGACATCATACTCACCCTCCCCGTGCCATCGCTGAATGTCCCTGCAATCCTGCGTTCTCCCCGGCTTCCTGCAGCTCTCCAGCGCTGAGCGGTGACGTAATACCCGCTCATTAAGGTCATGTAATATGGACGCGACGCCACTCCCATGGGCGTGGCCTCCATGTAAATAAAATTTGGAGTTATGGAAGCCCATCTATTTGTTTCTCAATAATTTTTGCTCTTTTTTGTCGATCTCTGCACAGGAGCTCAATCCTGTGCAGGGTCTTCCCTGTGGAATCCATTTCAAGTCTGCTCTCAAAAAAATTAATTTATCTAGAATCATAGAATCATAGAGTAGTAGAGTTGGAAGGGACCTCCTGGGTCATCTGGTCCAACCCCCTGCTCAAAGCAGGATTCACTAAATCATCTCAGATTGTCTGTCCAGCCTCTGTTTGAAGACTTCCATTGACGTAGAACTCACCACCTCTCGTGGCAGCCTGTTCCACGCACTGATCACCCTAACTGTCAAAAAAAAATTCCAATATCTAATCTGAGTCTCCTCTCATTGAGTTTCATCCCATTTCTTCTAGTCTTTCCTTGTGCAAATGAGAATAAAGATGATCCTTCTACAATGTGACAGCCCTTGAGATATTTGTACAGCTATTAAGTCTCCTCTCAGTCTTCTTTTTTGCAAGCTAAACATTCCCAAATCCTGCAACCGTTCCTCATAGGACATGGTTTGCAGACCGGTCACCATGCTGGTTACTCTTTTCTGAACTTGCTACAGTTTGTTGATGTCTTTTTTAAAATGTGCCCAAAACTGGACACAGTATTCCAGATGAGGTCTGACCAAATAGGAGTAGAGAGCAATAATGACTTCATGTGATCTAGACTGTATGCTTCTGTTAATACATCCCAGAATTGTATTTGCCTTTTTTGTTGCTGCATCACACTGTTGACTCATGTTCAGTCTGTGATCTATTAGTATACCCAAGTACCGTAGTTTTCACACGTGCTGTTGCTTAGCCCTATTCCTCCCATTCTGTATATGCTTTTTTCATTTTTATTGCCAAGATGTAGTACTTTGCATTTTTCCCTGTTAAAAACCATTCTGTTATTTGCTGCCCACTGCTCCAGTTTATTTATATCTTTTTGAATCCTCTCTCTCTTCTCTAGTATTAGCTATCCCTCCTAGCTTTGTGTCATCAGCAAATGTAATCAGTTTACCCTCAATTCCTTCATCTAAATCATTGATAAAGATGTTGTAAAATCCAGGGCCCAGGACAGAGCCCTGTGGTACCCCACTTGAGACAGTCTTCCAACTGGATATGCAGCCATTTACGACCCCTGTTTGGGTACGATCACTAAGCCAGTTAAGAATCCACCTAAGGCTGTGGTTCCACGGTCCGGAACCACAGCGCTTTGAACGGAGCGGAAATTCCGCACCGCCCAAAGCCCCGCCCCCTTTCTGACGCGCGGTCAATCCGGATGTGTTCCGGACACCTCCGGAACACATCCAGAAAGAACGCAGGGCTACATAGCCCTGTGTTAAATTCCGTTGCGGCGACGCAGCGTCGCCGCAATACGCTAGGACATGCAGCGGTCTGAAAAGACGCGCCGCATGTACGGAAACGCAGGTCTTCCGCCTGCGTGTTGTTACGCATAGTGGAGACGGGATTTCTTGAAATCCCCTCCACTATGCTGTAACATCTGGACGCTGCGTGTTTGGCGCTGCGCCAACGCACAGCGCCAAACACGCAGCATTTCCTGAAGGAATCCTGATCGTGGAAACTCACCCTAACAGTTGACTTGTCCATTCCATACATAGTCATTTTTTCAATAAGGATTGTGTGAAATACTTTGTCAAATGCTTTGCTGAAGTCAAGATATACCAAAAATATACCAAAAATGTGACTAACGAAAAACAAATAATTTTTTTTTTGCATTTTGTGCCCATATCTGTTAGGGACTCAACCCTGCTCAGGGACCTACCTGAGGAATTCAGTACAGGTACTGCCCCTTAAAGATGCATTGTCATTGTCATTCCAGGTGACTGTCATAATTTAGTGATGTTTACCCCAAGCAAGGATGAAAGTAGAAAATATCAGCAATTAATGCACATTCATTTTGGTTTGAAGAAAGAAGGAGAATTAACGTACTGTAAAAACAACGAGCAGTAGATGATGATGATGCTGACGCCGATCAGGTCCAACTTCTGGAATTCAGACCAATCAAAGGCAGAAAACAAACTCACATTTACCAAAACTGCAGATGATTATTATTAATGATAGAAGCAATTACTTATTTTTCAATAAATTACAAAAACAAAGAAAAAACATCCCAATAAAAGCCCAAATGACTCAGATATAAAGCAAATTAAAAAGAGAATGGGAAACAGGGGTAGGCTCATAGAGTACAGCCAAAGATAAAGAAATGGGACACACCATGGAGAATCAAAACACCAAGGACACCATGAAAATTTCAGAATTTGCGCCTCCTCTATTCCAAGCTCTATCCTTGTCTGCTGATGGTACAGTTGTCCCTTGTGACATATTTCGTTCCCTCTTTCAAAGGCTTCAGTAACCGGCATACAACACTCAACACCTACTGATGCTAGATTTCACAATAACACAAGCTCCAGTACTCATGATGTGTCACATGCAGTGGTGAATTCCATCATATTGCAATTTCACAAATCAGTTCAGTTGCACTGCTTGGTCACCTTGTGAAGGAGGAAATGGACTATATACAACACTATCTCAAACTGACTGTGTCGCTGTCAGAAGTAATATCATAATTCCGTGACTGAGAAAAGTGTGTGTCATAAATTCTGTTACACCCTCTGCTTCTTACTACCATAGGAAAAGGAGGCCAAACGTGACATGTGTATGATACAACTGCTGGTGCCAGCAGTTCTGATGGTGCTGCTAAAGACTCCCATATTTTCAGGCATAGCATGTTTTAATTATTTTCTCTTATGCTAGCATGTACTTTGCCATTGTAATTTTTTCATTTACCATACATTTTGGTACTTTTTGATAAAGTTGGAAAAAAAGTTTATCCACCCTTCTTATTCAACCCTGAAAAAACATGGAATCAACCAGAAATTTTAGGAAAAGTACACATGGTGGCCAAAAATGCTAATGAAATAACAATACACCGACATAATGGATTGTTTATTGATTTAAAGAAAAAAACCCTCTAAAAACGGTTAGTAAAAGGACATCTAAAAAGCTCTGAAAAATGCTCAGAAAAAATGCTGTTACAAAAAAACCCATCAAAAAGCACTCACTTACACACACAAAAAAGATGCTTCATGTTTAAAAAATTCCAGAAAAAAGAGCGATTCCAACTAGAAATACAGACCTTTTTGACCAATATAGCTTTTTTTCTAGTGATCAAAAACTGTTTTCAAGTAGGAACTGCTTCAGCAAACTATTGTTTGGGGGGTTTGTATGTTACTTTGTGCTTTAATTTACTGAAGTATTTCATGAAGCAGTTTTTCAAATGATCTTGCAGTTTTTTTTTCCTGAAGTGCTTTTTGCATACTTTGATTGGACAGTGCCTAGTTAGTAGTGTTTTCCATTGAACTTATGCTTAAAAGACTGAACTTATGAACAGCAAGTCTTTTTTTAATTAAAAAAGGAAGATTATTTTGAGTGTTTTATGAGTGATGTTTCTACCTTTTTATTAGGAGAGGATCCATTAAAAAATGCTGTAAAAAGAGCTAGTGTGAACTTAACTTTAAATATTTCAATTTAGTGTAAATTTTTGGGTAAGCAAAATACATTTTCTGGTTAAAAAGGACAATAGAACAACAATTGGCAGGTAGATACATGGTTTCCAAATGCAGAAACAGCTCACTGTACAATTGTGGGCTATAGAGTTGTCAATCTGGACTAATAAAACAGAGATTAAAAAAATGAAAACTTTTTTTATTATTTTAAATACCATTCTCTCACCATCCCCTACAAATAGTCGTAAGCAAGAATGCTACGCATGTAAAGTAAGGCTACTTTCACACATCAGTTTTTTTGAATCAGGCATAATCCGTCCTATGCCTGATAGGACGGATCCGGTGCTGATTTTAAAAAACTGATGCAGCTGATCAGGTTTTTTGCCTGATCCGTCCTGACCTTTTCAACCCGGAAATATAAAATTTCAATGTTGAAAATGCAGGCTTGAATGTCCGGACAGAGGAGAGAGAGAGAGAGAGAGAGAGAGAGAAAAGAGAGGGAGAGAGGGAGGGAGAGAAAGAGAGAGAGAGACCTTGGACTCCGGATCAGTTTTCTGACGGATTTGTCAAAATACTGGTCCGGCTCCATAGGTTTGCATTGTTTCCGGCCGCCTGAAGTGCCGATTCACGCACTGTCAGGCGGCTCCGGAAAAAAAAAGCGTTGCAGCAAGTGTCTTGTCCGGCCGCCGAAATGTACATTTCTGACGGATCCGGCCAAAAACGGATGCAACGCAGTGACATCAGTCGCAATCCGGCGCTAATGTAAGTGAATGCTAAAAAAACACATCCGGTACCGGATCCGTTTTTTTAGAAACACGCTGGATCGCGCCTGATTCAAAAAGACGGATGTGTGAAAGTAGCCTTAGATGCAGCACTAGCGCACAGTATTGTTCTGGGGAGTACAGTTACTAAAATGGACTAGTGAAATAGAGATGCCAAAAATAAATCATATATACTTTTAAAAAAAAGTCCCCCCCCCCTTGAAAAGTCAAAAACAAAAACGCGGGATGGTAGGCACATGTGCGGAAAGGAAAATGCAGCACCAGCTCGCAGTATTGTTGTGGGCTATACGGCTGAATTTTTTTTTTAAAAAGACATCACCCCTTTTTCCCAAAGCAAATTGATAAGAAAAACTAGGAAGGTATACTAAAACAAAACAGACTAGCCTTGGTTTCATTATTTTCTTTAGCACACACAGACTATGCAGGTCCTGCACCTCCTTATCACTTGAATCTATGGTCCTGCACCTCCTTATCAAGTGAATCTATGTGTTATTATTCACAGTCTGAGACTACTACTTCCATTTTCTATATTCTACAGTGTTGCAGTAGTATACTACATTCTGATTTAGGCCTTTCTATACCTACCTGAAATGATGAGGTGTGGCTCTGACTTCCTAACACTAAGGCTAGTTTCACACTAGCGTTGCACTGACCTGCGTTGGTCAGCGCACGGCCGCTGTTAAGCTCCGCCCCAGGCTGCGCCTCCTCCGATCGCTCCACCTATTGGCGCATGACGCTGCATGCGACCTGCGTACCCTATCTTTAGCATTGGGTTCACAGGCCGTCCGCAAGTCGTGCGCAGGTATGCGTTTGCCGGCACATGCATCCTTTTGACGGTGCGCCGAGCGCACCAAAATGCAACACGGTACGTTGGGCGCAGGTCGGCGCACCGTCAAAAGGACACATGCGCCGGCAAACGCATACCTGCGCACGACTTGCGTACGGCCTGTGAACCCAATGCTAAAGATAGGGTGCGCAGGTGCAAATGAAAGTGATAACAGGTTCAGTAGAATGGCAGGAGTAAGACGACCCCCATGAAGGGAATGGTAAAATTATCTGCTTATCCTTCCTGAGTTTTCTCTAGATTTGCATTTTGCTAGAGCCCTTATCACTACTGGCAGCATTTAGTTTGCACAGGTAGTCCTCCTCCTCTAGAATGGCACATCTGTACATGTCATCTCAAGAATGCTGTGTCTCCCAGCACAGACTCAACACCATGCAGCACATACCAGGACAAGGGCCACATGAGGAGAGATGGACAGGGGTGTAGAAGTGCATCAACTTACCAGCACTATCGGTATCTGCTCCTTTGTGTGAGAATAAACAGGAGGAGGACTGACAAAGCCCTACAAAATGATCTCCATTGAGCTACTTGTGTGCATGTTTCTGACCAAACATTCTGCAACTGACTCCGTGAGTGGGGAATGAGGGCCCAACGTCCATTAATCGGACTTGTGCTCGCAGACCAGCATGAAGTAGTTTGATTGGCATTTATCAGAGAATAGCAGAATTCTCAGGTCTGCCACTGGTGTCAAAGTCTATTCACAGATAGAAGCAGGTTTACACTGAGCACATGTGACAAATTTCTGGAGATGACATGGCGAGCATTATGCTGCCTACAACAATCCAGCATGACCGGTTTGGTGGTTGGTTTGTGATGGTGGCATATCCTTGTAGGGTCGCACTAGCATCCATGTCATAGCCAGCAGTACCATGGACTGCAGGTATTGGTATAAAGTCCTGAAAGCCATTGTCAGACCTTACACTAGTGTAGTGTGTCTTCGGGTTGTCCTGGTGCAGGACAATGCCTGGCCTCATGATCCCATAATGTGTAGGCAGTAACTGGATGATGGCGGCATTGATGCCAGTGACCGACACGTACTACAGATCTGAATCTAATTGAGAATCTCTGGGACAATATATATTAATCTATCTGACATCACCAAGTAGTGCCACAGACTCCCAAGGAGCTCACGATCCAGGTCTGTGAGAAGATCCTCCACGGAAACAGATGCTGTCCGGTGTGCACGAGTGGGCCATATATACTACTGAATCACATTATAAATTGCCGTGATGAAATTCAGGCAGAGCGGATGCTTCTGTTGCATCACTTCTTTACTTTGATTTTCAGGGTGGATTAGAATTGATTGGTGGATGATTTCGGTTTCCATTGACCATTGATAACGAATTATACAATTCAATACAAGATTTTCAACTTGATTCTTTTGATGATCTAGATCCAATGTGTGATTTATGTGATTCCTTCATTTACTTGAGCATTGTAGATCTGATACATTTTACAGCTGAGGGTTTGTTGCAATGGTATTGAGTCTAACCTTTCCTCTATAAGCTAAATAATCTCTAAACTAACACATTTTTCTTGCACTGACACATTGTAAAATGTAAACAGTATACAAGAGAGATACACGCTGCTGATCTACTTAGCTAAGGAAAGAGTTATATAACCCAGACGAGGATCACAACGCAATGTATCCCATGGATTTATGTCTTTCTACATCAATTAAGGAATGTGCTCCTCAGACCTTCTGGGGGCATCATAACACAGAACCAGACCCCAATCAGAAGGCAATAAAACTTTCACACTCCTTATCTATGAACTGTTCCAATATTTATGTTCATCTCTATCTCCCATAATGACAGTTCTGCTTCACCGTCACTTGTCTTACCTATTGCATTATTCCTTTGTCCTGTTGTGTATAAATATGTGATTCTTCAGATTTTGTTTTAGTCTTTGCCTGATGAAGAGACCTGAGTAGTCTCGAAAGCTTGCAATTTGTTACCATCTTTTCAGTTAGCCATTAAAAGGTATCAACCACTGAGGACTCTCAATTCTGAATATTTTTCTATCTACTGGCTGACACGGTAAGAAGATACACATCTTTCCTATATCAAAAGAAAAGATGAATTTTTCAGAAAGAAAAAGCAGGCGCAAAACCCACAACACTAAACAAAAAAAATGGCACAAAAGCAATGATGAACTGAACCCAGAGTAAATTATAAAGTTTCAGAACTTTTCATCATACAATTATTTAGTATCATTTACATGGGACTGGACCCGGACCCAGAGCACAGCCCACGCAGGTCCCTTCTTTGGTATTGCATTGCTGTATTTTAACGCTTTCTTTTGATTTATTACTGAAACATCCATATAAAGCTGCTCTAATCCCCCTAAATCCTATTATTAGCAGCATCCATTGTACCCGGGAACTGTGTGTACAATATCCGTTTGTACAATGCGCTCGTGAGTAAAACGCGCAATGACGACATGTCACTTCTCTTAATGTTCACGCCTGCAGCTATGTTTGCTTCACTTTAAATATTATTTGCCCTTTGATGACAGTGTCATAGCTGAGAAGCGGATAGAATGTGATGTATATGTGTTAACCCAGGATGTTCCAAAAGGCAATCAGAAGAAAAGTTGCCAAGGAAACTACAACTCCCAGCAAGCTCTGCTAGGCAGATATTTTAGATGTTAATTTCTAAGGAAATCATGTTGCACCCCAGGAGTCTGGTTGCCACAGTGGCATTGCCTCCCTCACAGGGGGTGATGTCATGCTGGAAGCAAGGAGGGGTCCCCTGGCCAGGTAATACCAACATGCAACACAGTTCCTGCTCCAGGCCAGCAGGGGGAGCTCTGAACCTGACTTCAGGGGAGCTGCTCTCTCTGGTCAGGAGGCAGAAGCTAGTTTCAGTCAGTCAGTGCTGAGGACTGAAGTTGTGAGGAGCTCGTCCCAAGAGCAGAGGAAAGAGAGAGGAAAGGAGAAGTTAGGGAACCCTGTGGATTGGAGCTGTGACCAAGCTTGAGTACGACAGTCCCAGCAACCAAATCCGGAGGACAGGAGACTGCAGGCCTTCTGACTCCATCATACGCCTGAAGGCACAGCAGCAGATCAGAGCCCGGAGCCGCCATAGAGGACCGACACCTGCAACAGGCTCAAGCTGCCTGCCATATGGGCAAGTACCACAGAACTGTAAGGAACAGAGGACCAAGCATAGCTTTAGGCAGCAAGGACCTCATAGGACAATGCAGAAAGGAGGTCTCCAACCCTTCTGGCTTAGGGATCCTAAGTTGCTTCCAGGCTGCCTGGATCTCCATTATCATCTGCACTCAGTGCCCTGGTCTGCATCTCAAACTGTGAGTAAAAGTGTGAAAACTGCACCCTGCTGTGTCCTCCTGTGTATTTGCTGCATCACCTCAGCCCTGCACTACAACTACAACCCCCATCATCATTATTTACACATACAGTTGCCCTGGGGCCTAGCTCTACCTGTGGAGAGCTGTAACAACTCTGCTGCATCACCATCAGCCCCAGCGGACTCTGAAGCAGTGTCGGCTAACATCTTTATTGCCGAATACCACAGGTGGCATCACGAACTATCTTTCATAAACTTTATCATCCCCTTATCATCATTTTCATTGGATGCCCAGGGCCACGGCCCTGGCGGGCACTCCAAACCACAACTCCCAGCAAGTCTCACCGGGTCACAGAAGAGCATATCTCACAACTTGGCAGACTGCACAAGGTAATTTTCCTCCTCTTGAAACCCCATAGTGTTCCCAAGCATTAAGATTCCTCTTTCATGGCCCGATAAAAGTATAATGTCAACAAAAGTGTTCTAGCCAACCATGGTATGATACTCCCACTGTGAATTCTTCTACATTACCCTCCACACAAATGACCCTAGAGTACCTGCTCGCAAAGTATGAAAATTACCTTGTGAAGGAAAACCCTGTTCCTCCCACGTCACCAATGTGACGTAACTACACAGGCACAGATCTCCGGCGCCCCCTTTGTCTCTCAGGTCAGTAAGGGAACAGCACCTAGAGCAAATGGCTGCCGGGGATTATGTCCTGTTACCCTCTGGGTATTCTAAGATTCGTGATCAGAGTAAAAGCATCAGCCCAAAATTAATTTTATGGTTTAATTGCCTTAAGGGTGCACTAGATAATTACAGAAATATACAGTAAGCTATACAACGGAATTACAGTGGATTTGCAGTCAGAGTAAAATACAACAATAATGGTACAATGGTTAGAGGTATTAGCTAGAGGTCAATGTTACCAGGCTGTAGGTTGCATGTTGATGCCGGGAGCGCTGCGATCCACAGGTACGAATCTTAGTTGCCAGACAGTCCCCAAAATGTGTGCCGCTGCTCCCTTGGCAGATCTGTCCCTTGTTCCTTCTTAGATCATCATCCTTGTTCTTCTGTGAGAATAGCTAGGGTCTGCCATCCACTCACAGTTCTTATACCTGCTTGGTCCCTCCCCTCGGTGTCAGAGGGTGGGCTAATAATCTCCACCCTCAGCTCCCTGCAGAATTTATTCCCAATATCTAAGAAAGGGGTTAACTTTCTCCAGGACGATCGGATCAGGACACGAGAGGTATGTCGCGTGGAGATCAAATATGGCCCGTTTGGCCCTCCACGGTGACCCAATCTCTATATCTCAGGTCCCCGAGCCATCACCGACTCGGGAGTCGCACTGTCAGAGGCCTGAGGTCCGCAGGATCACGCAGATATTTTTTATGAGCCTGTACCTTGAAAGGCGTGCTCATAATTCATAATCCTGGAACGGAGTCATAGTGGCTGGGAGAGACAATGGATGTGTTTTCTGTGTCTAGCTGACAGATATAATCTAATTGAAGCCCCCCAGGCATCTCCAGGCCCCATGCTGGTGTGGCTCCAGACTAAAGCTTTGAAGTCTTGTTTTGGCCTTATCGCATTATCATACTAACAGACCTTGCTATTCAACATTGGAGCAATAAATACTGTTTTGGGCCTGATCTACTAGGCACACTGAAGACCTTGTTATTCACAGTGGAGACTAAACCCTGTTGTCTTATATGCCTACAGGCCATGGGGTTTTGGAGGAGTTAGCTGCCTGTGGCTCTGTGAATTCAGACAAAATGGCAGCTGGGACAGACCAATATCCAAGATGGTGGCTGTTCCTTCATCACACCTCCCTGCTATAGAGGGCACTAGGGGGTATCACATTCCTGTGTTCCCCCATGCGCCCTTCCGCACCCTCACCTTGCCGGGACAACCCATCAGCGTTACCAGGGTCCCTGCCTCTTTTGTGGCGAATAGTGAAGTGGTAATGCAGGAGAGTGAGGCTCCAGCGTAGTAACCTCCCATTCGTCCCAGAGACCGTGTGTAACCAGCTGAGGGGGTTGTGGTCTGTTTCCACAGTGAATTGGCGTCCGTACAAGTTTGGCTGCAGACGCTAGAGGGCCCACACAATTGCCAGACATTCTCCATCATGGAATAGGCCACTTCCCTCAGCAGGAGCTTCCG